>JAOYMU010000302.1:28211692-28221865 GCA_025802295.1 Psammodynastes pulverulentus | reverse complement strand
CAATCACAACGTCCTATTTTCCCGCACTTTCTATTTAACCGTTAGACTATGCTAGTATGTAACAGAAAGCTAACTTATAATTTACGAATGCTAATGTTATGTATAAATTAGACAAGTTAGAACTCTTAACCACAACAAAGAAGCACACCCTAAAAATGAATTATCCTGAAAACTTACATAACAAACTATGAAACATTTCCTTAGTTTCTTAAAAGGAAAATCGAAAGGAGACAATTACAAAGAAACTATTTTTCAGGTTCCAAGATTATTTATTTATAAGCATAGACCTATATACTATATAAAAAACCAAACATATGAAATACATTGTTGTAAAAGTTAAGTACCTTTTGACATTGCATCTAAAATTTCTTTATATTATTTCATACCTTTTGCCATATTTTCAGCTCTTTTAAAAAAATTTTTTTTTCATGCAGGAATACAAAAATAGCTAATGTTTGTTCAAAGTACCTTATATGACACAATGGGTAGCGCACCAGTGAGATATTGATTTAACAAGACCCTCCATCCAAGGATAGACTCAGTTGTGGAAGGGAGAATACATCATTCATGCCATTTTGTCAAAACAACCAATTTCAGTGTTGATAAAACACATCAGTATTGCATGCAGGAAATATTGCTATTTTTATCAGGATTACAAAAGGGTTTTGGCAATGGACTAAAGGATCTGCCCTATTGGGGCACAGATGCCATGTAGCAGCATATGCAGAAAAGGACAGTATTGGCTTAAGACATTGCAATACTGCTTTTATTAGCAGTCTTGTCTTCTTCTGCAACATCCCATTGCTGCAAATCAGATATAGATTTATCCAGCCAGAATTTTATTGATACAACTAAAGCACAGAAGTAAAATACTGAAGTAAATTGTTTGGCAAATGCTAAGCAAAACACATTAATAATTCAGTCCAAAATGCAGATTAAATGAAGTTACAAAATAAAGTGTTGGTTTTGCAAGTCCAAAGCTTCTAAATATTTCAGACCACTGAGGCAATCAGAAACAGGGGTTGATTGAAAAAAATGGCTTTAAGAAAAAATGTAAAGTCAGGGACAGACAATTTGAAAATTACAGCACAGTGACTAAACAGGTCTTAAAAATTGTGCAATGTTCTGCAAAATAGAAATAAAGTCAAAAATACAACATAGCCCGATAACACACATACACAAATGTTCATTTCAATGGAATTGGTGATAAAGTGTGAAAAGATTTAGTTCCACCCCATATACATGAATATACCGTCTTCTGGAAAGAGGTATACTAAATTAGTTTCAATTATGCATATGTGTACAGACACATCACATACATATATATCTTGAATGTTTGTAGATTATTTATAAATCTAGTTGGTATATTATCTTGAATTCTGCGATGAAAAGCTGATTATACATTAAAAGAATATGGTCCAAAATCAGATTTTCCCTTATTGATAAACCAATACTTACTGACTACTTAACTAAGTATATCCCACTCAACTAAGTATATCCCATGTTTGCTCATCAGCTCTTTAAATTATATGTTTCATTTTAAAAATGACATAATCCAGCATTAATAAGCCTGTGTCGGCATATATTCATTGTCTGAAATGTGAACTAGTGATAGGGGCAACGTATTGCAGCCGGTCTTACCAAGGCATTATAAGGTAGTATTAACACTTCATGTGATCTTGATTCTATCTCTAGGGTTGCATTGGATTTTTTGGCAGCTGCAGTATACTGCTGGCTCATATATAAGTGATTGTCCACTAGGACTCCAAGCTCATGCTACCATATCAGAGAGATGATCCAGATTCTTTCCTTAAAACGTTGCCATCTAGTGGGAGTTCAGAAGCATGCCTTTATCTGTATCTTCTTTCCATAACACACTTTATTTATTTATTTATATATTTTATTTAGTTTGTCAAGCACATATGAGAAAAAAAAATACAAGTATGAACATACCATATAAACATGTAAGTATAAACATGTGTGAATAAAAAGACATTAGGACAGGGACGGTAGGCACACATAGGTGTGCTTATACATGCCCTTACAGACCTCTCAGAAATGGGGTGAGGTCAACAGTAGACAATTTGAGGTTAAAGTTTCTGGAATTTGGGAAAGACACCACAGAGTAAGGTAGTGTATTCCAGGCATTTACAACTCTGTTGCTGAAGTCATATTTTCTGCTATCAAGCTTGTAACGGTTTACATTGAGTTTGAATCAATTGCATGCTCTTGTATTATTGTGGTTGAAGTTGAAGTAGTCCTTGATGAGTAGGACATTGCAATAGATAATTTTATGTACTACGCTTAGGTCAGATCGAAGGCGACACAATTCTAAGTTATTTAAACCCAAAATTTCAAGTCTGGTAGCATAAGGAATACTGTTGCGAATAGAAAAGTGAAGAACTCTTCTCGTGAAATATCTCTGAACCCTCTCCCCATGATCTACCTTTCAGAAGGCCATCAAGAACTGTCTTTATGCCCAAGTGCTGGTAGAATGAGATGATTGTGGTTTGATTGTTGGGACATGCCAAGTGGATGACTGATGTGCTGAATTTGTGTTTTATATCATTATGGTTTCAATAGTTTTACTTGTTACTCGGAGCTGTGTTTTAAGATAAGAGGCCAGGCAAATCTAATGCATGCATGCATATATACATAATACATATATACATATGTATATACTTACATTCCCTTTTCTCCCAACATTTTCTCTTTTGCCAAATACTTCATATTTTGAGGGGAGACATCTCTAGAAAATTTAGTCCTTCATGGAAGAACTAAATATGGGAAGAGACATTTTAAAAGAGACCTCTCTTCTTCTGCTTTCCAGCAGAAGAAACCAGAGATGTGGTTTATTACAGGATATGAATTATATAGCAACTGAAGGTAAAGAAAAGAATTACACCATTGTCTGAGATAAATCATCACAGCCATCTGGCATCACAGTCCTTGCTCTATACTTCTTTCTGCATAGGTACAAGCTGCTCATAACTTCTTGGTTTCTGCAGCTGCTGCCAGCAGTTTTGGCAAAAGGACTGATTGGCAAAACTGCCTTTCTTTTAATCTACGTTCTTGCACTGTTAATACATTCTAGGGGAAGAAAAAAACCTGAAACAAAAGATGGATGTGAAAATAGAACTTTTTGCTAAATTGAACTTTATCTGGTTTAAAGATGGAATCAGAAGAGCTACTAATAATAGTTCTGTGTATATTTTTCAGTATACATTCCACTTTCATACATTTTAAAAAATGGTAGTAGAAGCTCACAAAATAGATGAAGCAACTCAACTTATTGTTATAATCAGAGCAGTGTGACTAACATGGCAATAATAAATTTATTAGAATAATATAGAAAGCTTGGATAATGAATAGACTATCCATTAATAGCCTAGCTGAATATTATATAAGGTTCCCTATATCCATGTTTTCTAAAGCTTTAAAAGAAAACAAATACTTCTATTTAGGTTTTAGGTTGCAAGAAAACATTTCAAGCACCGAAGCATGATTTATAGAATATAAAAACCCTTTAGACCAGTTACTCTTTCAGCCTGATCTTATTGCAAACAACAACCCTGTGAAGAAGATCAGGCTAAGAGAGTAACTGGTCTGATTTATTCTCTATAAATCATGCTTCGTTGCTTGAAGTGCTTTCTGAAATCTAAATAAAAGTGTTTGTTTTCTTTTAAAGCTTAAATTTTTGAATATTTATTTAATATTATTTAAAAATAATAAAGACAGGACAAAAATCCTGTAACTATAATAAAAAGGTTTGTAGGAGTAACTATGGTGACATTCCTAATGGTTTTCTTACCCTTGTATCCAACTAACCATTTATAGGCAACAAGTCTGCCTTCAAGAATCATTGTTAGCCCACAGCTAAGGCAGTCTGAAAATGGCTTAGGTGTTCTACTTTGGTTTCTGCAGCATAAATAAATATATAAATACAGATATAGTATGTTTTCCTTTAAGTAAGATTTCACTCCTGGCATCTACAATACATGGACAAGACCATACAGGTTTCAAGGCAACATTTTTAGAAGTGTTTTACCATTTCATTTTTCTAAAGCTGGAGACAGTGATTGCCCAAAAGTCCTCCAGCACTCTTGAACCACTATGCCAGGTTGGCTCTCACAGATATATTAATATATAGATTAAGTGGCTATATTTTAAGAAATTGGATAATTCAGTATAAGGTGAGCAAATGCTCTAGACTGAGTTTTATATATAATGCATAGTACATTGATGCATTGATGCAATGAAATATTGTTTTAGCCTGGTGGAGGACAAAAAAAAAAAATGAAATGAGTTTGGGATTTAATGTTTATTTATTTATTTTTTCCTTAGCCCCAAAGAATCTTTTAAAAATAGCATCTAGATTACAGTCTATAGTAATAAACTGTATTACTTTGAACATTTGAAGTCTGGACTTCTGGAAACAGACTGCATTGGATAAATGAAATGCCTTCTTAGGAGAAAATGTTAATGCAAATTGTCTTATGATACACTATAATATCCACCACAGGAAAATTAAAGCAGGGTTAAGGTATGCTATTTTCACAATGTTCTTGACCCTTCTGAAAATTACTTGGGAAATGTTCCTGTACCATGCAAATGAAATATCTAAGGCAGAAAGTATTAAAGGCCTGCACTTCTTACACTCTTAATGAGTCTCTATTCCCAGTTCTACAATTTCTTTTTAAAAGGTCTCTGCAGCAAAGAATTAGAAACTGCTTTGTAACATGCTTCTTCTGCTAATGCTGTCTTCTTGCAATTAATCACTTGAAGAGTCTATGCAGCCCCAATCAGACTCAATTTATCTATGTCTCAGCTCTCTTCTTCATTACCACTATAGCTGTTAATTAATTCTTATGTCTTTCTCTCTGTATAGATTAGAAGGAGTTGACTACATACATTTCACTCATTGTAACTATGCTATAACCTTTTAATGTGTGTGTGAAAAAGGAATATATTCATATAAACACATTAATTTTATTTACTTATTTATTTTTATTTATCAAAATGGAAAAGCAATGCATCTTATTGAAAGTACCTCTGGGCAGTGCACAACAATCAGATAAAAAAACACTTAATACTTTTCTTACATACTTTTAATTATTTTGAAAATTACTTTTTATGACCATAGAGTCATATTCTTTATTATAGTTAAAACTAATAGAACATGTTGAAACAAAGCAGGGTGGATGGGCTCAGCCATAGTGGTAATGAATGCATTGCTAAAAGACCTGAAAGGTCAGATTAGAAGGGGCGTTGGTGTCACCTGACACGCTCCTTCTCGGGGTGCGGCAATGGGATCCAGGAAGCATGGGAACGACTCTAGTACTGTAGTTCTATAGACAGAGTTAAACTGAGGACACGCCCAGCTGTCAATCACCCAGTGTCTGCGATGTCGTTGCGTAGGCTTCAGGATCGGTTTCCCCGTGTCCTCAGTTGCCCCCCCCAGACCAGTCGGCCACAGGGTGGGTCTGGATCCCATCGCCGCACCCCAAGAAGGAGCATGTCAGGTGACACCAACACCCCTTCTCCGGAGTGCTTGCGATGGGATCCAGGAAGCATGGAATATACCCAAGTTCAGTCTAATTCTGGGCAGATTGCTGACTGGTCTGAGTAGTCCCTTCCGACCCTACTCTTTGCAGAACTCTTCGCCCAAATGCTACCTCTGATGATGCAAAAGCATCCAGTTTGTAATGTCTTATAAACTGGTTAGGCAATACCCAAGTCGCTGCCCTACAAATCTCATCTATAGAGGCCTGAGTAGCCCAAGCCGCCATGGTGGCCGCACTCTTCGTGGAGTGTGCTGTTATTTCTCTTGCTTTAGGCAATGCCTGGGTCTCATATGTCTTAGCTATAGTGGCCCTGATCCACCTTCCTATCGTAGATGGGGTCACCTTTTGCCCTAAGGATGTTTGACTAAAGGAAACAAACAATGCCTCAGTCTTTCTAAACTTGGTCGTCCATTTTAGATATATCCGTAACACCCTTCTAACGTCCTGTCTATGCCTGTCCCATTCTCTAGAATGAGATGGGTCCTGACCAAAGTTAGGCAACATTATTTCCTGAGACCTATGAAACAGTGTGTTTACCTTTGGAATAAAGGATGGATCTAATCTTAGAACCACCCTATCTTGGTGAAACACACATAAGTCCTGCCTCATCGAAAGTGCTGCTAACTCTGAAATCCGTCTTGCCGACGTAATAGCCACTAGAAATGCCACCTTATAAGTCAGAATTTGCAGCGAAACTGACTTCAAAGGTTCAAAGGGAGGCCCCTTAATCGTCTGCAGAACCAAAGGTAAATCCCACGTGGGATATCTGGCTACCGGTGGCTTTAAATTCGTGGCGCCTCTGATGAGCCTCTTAATCATGGGGTGTTGAGCTAGTGATTCCACCCCCCCCCCACAGGACAGAACTGAGGACAAGGCCGCCACTTGTCTACGAATCGTGTTTGGTGCTAACCCCTTATTTAACCCCTCCTGTAGCCAACTCAACAACTGTGCTATTGAGAGGTTGGCATAGTCGATGTTGGACTTGATACACCAATCAAAAAAAGCTCTCCGAGTAGCGTCATAGATTCGATTGGTAGATGGTCTTTTGGCTGCTTGCAAGGTTGCGATTATGTCCTCCCAAAAACTTTCCGCGGTTAGAAGTCTGCGCTCAACAACCATACAGTCAACTGTAGCCATTGCGGTTCTGGATGTCGAATTGGTCCCTGGCACAGGACAATCTGGTGTGATGGAATCCTCCACGGCTGTGCTACTGCTAGTTCTCGAAGATCCATGAACCAAGTTCTTCTGGGCCAGTACGGTGCCACCAGGATCACAGTAGCCTTCTCTGCTACCAACTTCCTGAGCACTGCTGGAATTAGAGGCAGGGGAGGAAATGCGTATAGTAGTTCTCGGGGCCACTGACATCTGAGAGCATCTACGCCTTCCGCTCCCTGAGATTGGTAATGTGAGAAAAATCGAGGAAGTTGCGCATTGTCCCGGGAAGCAAACAGTGAGCAGACCAAATTGACTGGTTAGGCGGTGAAACAAGTCCAGATGTAGTTGCCACTCCGCTGGGTCCACTATGGCCCTGCTGAACCAATCCGCTTCCACATTCATGGAACCGGAAATGTGTTCCGCTTTGATGGAAAGGATGTTCTGCTCCGCCCAACTGCACAGCTTGCATGCCTCACGCATCAAACTCTTGGAGTGTGTTCCTCCCTGTCGATTGATATGAGCCTTGGTAGCCACATTGTCCGTAAGGATTAGCACGTGTTGACCCACTATCTCTTGTTGGAATGTTTTGAGGGCAAGATGTGCACCCCGCAGCTCCAACCAATTGATGTTGTGTAACAGATCCGGCCGTGACCAGGTCTCCTGAGCCACTTTCTCTAAGCAGTGTGCTTCCCAGCCTGAGAGGCTTGCATCGGTGGTCACTGTTACTCTGATCAGATTGTTGAAGTAAGATCCTAAAGTCTCGCCCAGGGAACTATGCCTATGCAAGACACCAACTTTCCCAGAAGCTGTGAGAGGGAAGCCAGGCTTGCCAACTTGCTTCATTGAACCTGTGCTGATAGGACCCGGATCTTTCAGCCACTCTGGTGAAAGGAACACTTTGCAGCCCACTGAAACTATAACCACTCCCAAATGCAAAAAACTTGTGGTTGGTGTTAAATGGCTCTTCTTTGTATTGATTGAAAAGCCGTGCTCCTGTAAATTTGAATCATCATTTGCAGATCTTGTAACGCTTGAGCCACCGAGTTGGACTGTATCAGTATGTCGACCAAGTAGCATTGGACACGAATTGGCCTCTCGTGCAGAAAGGCCGTCAAGGCCTCCATCACTTTGGTAAAAGTCCTGGGGGCTGATGCCAAGCCGAAGGGAAGAGCCCTGTACTGGAGATGTTGTCCTGCATAACAAAATCGCAGGAATTGTCTGTGTACTGGGTGAATTGGAATATGAAGATATGCTTCGGTGAGATCTATCGAAGTTAAAAGATCTCCCTCTCTGATGCCCTGCAGTATTGTGGTCAGGGAGTTCATTCTGAATCTGCGATATCTCAGAAATCTGTTTAGACCTTTCAAGTTTAAAATTGCTCTCCAGCCCCCCAACGTTTTGGGTATGACAAAGAGATTGAGTAAAAGCCCTGACCTCGATGGGTGTCGGGTACTCACTCTAGGGCCTGGATGACAATAAGATGTTGAATGGCCTCTTCCATGAGCTTTCTTTTTGTGGCATCCCTTGAGATTGGACACCGCAAAAAGGTTCTTGGAGGTGGGGCAGGAATTCTAGTTTTAGTCCAAATCTGATGGTCTCCTTTACCCATTCGTCTTTGGTGGACTCATCCCATCGGTTTCTGAAGAGACCTAATCTGCCCCCGATGGGAGTGAATTCCTGGAGTCAACGTGGTCTTCTATAGGGGTGGCCACCCCCCTCCCCTTCAAAAGGGCCATCTGGACTGATTCTGGGGTTTTGGTCTGTCCTTGAATGCCTGCCCTGACTGAAATTCCCTCCTGGGATAGTAAGACCTTTGAAATCTTTGTTGACTGGTACCCAGAGAGCTGCCACGCCAGGCAGACTGAAGGATAAAAGGTATCCCTTCGCCTTGCCAAATAGGGGAATATCTTCTTCCTATCTTTAGATTCGATCAATACTGGGTCTAAGACTTGACTGAATAGCTTGCCTTTGGAATAGGGAGCAGAAGCTACTTTCCACTTCTTCTTTGTATCTGCCTGCCAGTGTCTTAGCCATAGGAGTTTCCTGGCAGTGATGGAGGAAGCCATGGCCCTCATACTAAATTTAGTGCAATTGAGGGTAGCATCTGCTGAATATTCTGTGGTCGCTAACACCTTGTTGAAATCCTGGTGTGTATGTAAATCGCTAGCCGGCACCCTCTCCTGCATCTACTTTAGCCACAGTAAGGATTCCCTAGTGAAAAAGGAAGCTGATGTTGCGGTTCTGACGGTTCTGTCCAGGCCGCCACTAGGTGAGCTCTGCGGAGGGTAATTTCTGCCCTTCTCTCATCGGGTTTGAGAACATCTTTGGGTTCAGAAAGGGTAGCTGCCGGTGTAGCCAGAGCCACCACCGGTTCATCTACTCAGGCACCTTCAAAATTTCTGAGAGATTTGGTGTTACACTGAAATATTTTCTATCAAAGGGAGAAGGGTTGGACTGGGCTCCCAGGTTATCAAGCTGTCATTTAATTGTTTGCAGAAACAGCTTGGACACTGGAATACTGTCTGTGCCCTCGGCCTGTTCTGAGAATAATATATCTGAGGGATCACCCGAATCCGATGGGGTCTCAGACTCAGCTCCCTCCAGTCCCAGACCAATTATGCTCTTAGCCTTTTGAAGAACAAATTGTGGTCTGAAGAGACCTCTAAATGCTGGTTGATCTGAACTAATACCTTCTTCATCTGACAACTCTTTATCGATTTCTCCCTCCTCCTCATCAGAGTTTGGAGAGGAAGATTCTGACTGATCCCTATTTAAATCATGTATTGGATGAGATAAAGGATCTAATGGAACTGATGGGACCTGAACCCGAATTCCTCTAGCTTCCGAGGGCTGGAGTGGTCTATCTCCTTGCCCCAGCGGGGGCCAAGCATTGTTAATGCTCCTGCCTGCCTCATAACCCTTCCTTAGCCAGTAACCTGTTGATGTTTAGTGATCCTTGAGATAGGATCTGCCCTCCCATCCATGGCTGTGCCATGCTTGGAAGAGAATCTAATGGATACGAAGCAGACCCAACTTACCTGGACCCAGGGATAGTAAAGTCCGTGATTGTGCTGCAGAGCGGCTTGAAACCTTAGCCTGTGGTGCCCCCTGTCCCAACAGAGGGTGACACTGACTCCTCATCTGCCCGGAGGAGGACAAATCCAACGGTTCCTCTCTAGAGGTTAAGTTTTCTGATAGGGTTGGAAGATAGAGAAATTGGTCTGTTCGCTCGTCCTCCCTGATCCCCTTGGCCCTCTGCCTATCTAAGGCTTTTTGAAGGTGACATTCCACCTTTTCTTGTGCCTTAGATTCTCTGGCCTGAGTTATGGCTTTGGCCTTGAGCTTAGCAGCTCCGGATTTGGCCGCCTTGTTTGTTTTGGCTTGTTCGGTAATATCTTTAAGAGACTCCATTTTAGCTGAACCAGCAAGTCCACAATTCAAACAAATTTGTACT
>JAOYMU010000302.1:28044116-28058112 GCA_025802295.1 Psammodynastes pulverulentus | reverse complement strand
GACTTCCGGTCGGCTCCAGAATTGAACGGGGAGCTTCCGGTTAGGACCTTTGTGGCTCTTTGAGTGTTTAAGGTTGCCGACCCCTGTTTTAGAGGGTCGTTGAGGCCAACTGGAGGATGATCTGTGTCCTCAGGGTCGCCTGAGTGGTGTAAATGCATGTGGAGCCTTCTTGGAACTGTTGAAAGTACTGGAGATGGATGGTGTCATATCCTGTTGAGAGAGGTCTGTTCAAGAGGGGGAAGGATACAGGGGTTGGCTTCAAAAAATTTAACAACTGGTTCTCTGCCCGGCTGCTGGGTGGATATGGCCATGGTGGGTTTGTCCTAGTCAAGGCCCATTTCCGGCCTTCCGGAACTTCCGGGAGGCCCATTTTTCACCCACCCATCCCCTGGGCTCTGGAGGTTTTCCTCGAGCCTCTGGGAGGGCAAAAACGGCCTCCCTGAGCTCCGGAGGCTCTCTGGAGGCCGGAAACGGGCCTGTTTTTCACCCTTCCCGAGCTTCTGCATGGGCCCTGCACTTACCTGCAATCCAAAACAGGTCGCGCAGTGACTCCTGGGAGGGGAGGGGTGAGCAGGGCCAGCCAGGAGTGGGAAATAGCGGTTCGCCGAACTGGCCATAAAATTAACAACCGATTTGCCCGAACCGGTGCGAACCTGTAGCAACCCACCCCTGGAAGGATACAACATTGTGTCTACAACAACGCAGTCCTTTCAGCAGTTCCCGAATGGATGCGCGGCAGCATCTGAGACTCAGTGTCAAATTGTAAATCCAATCTTGTCCACATTTACAATTTGTCATAAAAGGAAGGAGAGGGATAGCCCCGACGGGGCCTCTAACTGAGGAATTCAGAAGCACATTCCTCCAAGATAAGAAGAAGGAGGCAACCAGGCACTGGCGCGCAGCGATGCTCGATAGGAGAATGTGATTGATGACATCCAGCCATGAATGTATTTCATTGGAGAATATACATCTAAGGGGATGGGGGAAAAACAGGGTCATAGGTGGACAGTAAATTACGTAGGGCAGAGCCGACTGCACTCGGGTTGAGTGCCGACATGTTGATAAATGATGAGATTTCTTTGGAAACTTGGCTCGAGACTCACGCATGGATTATAGCATCTGTCGGATCCCCGACACTTCGCTTGTTTGCGTGGCCCGATTTCTGGCCCAGAGGTTGTAGAAATCCCTCGGCTGAAATCCCTCGGCCGCAGCGCTGACTTTTGCTTCCTGTACTTCCTCCCTAGCGCATCGGAGAAGACTATATCTCTGATCTGGACCAGCTGAGGAAACTTCTCAATTTTGTGGATGACGAGGGTTTTATCCGGGATGTGGCCAAAGTCAAACAGGTGAGGAGGAGGATGGGGAGCTGATTTGGGCCAAGACAGGTAGCCCTTGTCTTCCAAACCACAATGTCCCAAATGGACATTGCTAAGCGAGAAACTTGTTAAAGTGAGTTTTGACCCGTTTTACGACCTTTCTGGACCCATTTAAGTGAAATCACAGCCGTTGTTAAGTTAGCAACCTGGTTGTTAAGTGAAGCTGGCTTCCCAATGGACTTTGATTGTCAGAAGGTCGCAAGAGGGGATCACGTGACCCTGGCACACTGCGACCGTCATAAGTAGGAGTCCGTTGCCAAGCGTCCGAATTTTGAATGCTGCAATGATTGCAAGTCCCTTTTTTCAGTGCTGTTGTAACTTCGAACGGTTACTAAACGAACTGCTGTAAGCCGAGGACTACTTGTATACTATTGGGGCTGTTTTCCTGGTGTCTTGGCGAGGTTTCGACGAGGTCTCACTCGTCATCTTCAGGCTGGAGCTTCCGGCTTCGTGTTCTGCGAGCAAAGCAAGGTCTGGGCTGCTGTCTCTCTATAAATACTGGTGTGGGAGGGTGGAGCTTGGTTGCTGAAAACTGGTTGGTTGGCTGTGTTGTTCCCTCTTGATTGGATGATGGACATATAGGAGTGCTGGCTTTGTTGCTGTAGGTTGGTTGGCTGGCTGTATTGTTTCAAATTGATTGGTTGATGGAATTTCTGTTGGTAGATTAGTCAGCTGTTTAGTGTTCTCCTGTGTGAGTGTAGTCCTAGTTGTGTGTCTATTGTTCTTCTGTACCTTCTGAGCTTATAACACCAAAACTCAGAAGGTACAGAAGAACTATGGACACACAATGACTAGACACTTTTAATTTACAGTGATAAATATACTGTATATAAACACGCACAATAAAAAAGCATAAAAATAATAAATTACAATCAGTTGCATAATAATTTTATTTTCAATAGTTTACCAATGGTGAAAGCTATTGAGATGATTTCACTTCTAAGTCGGGGTAATTTCAACATTTAGGACACGCCACTGAAAAACAGCAGCTATGATCTTCCATGGACTGGATTTTTTTCTTGGCTCAGAGAGGTGAGCAAATTGTTCCCAAATAAAATAACTAATTCTAGGAAATTATTTAGATTTATGACTTTTTTAAAGCTTAAACATGATATTGGGACTAATCTGGGATTCCTTGACAATGCCATCTTTTAGCTTTACATTAAATAAAAGGGAGAAGCAAGAAGAGAAACATCTCTTAGGCCACAGTTGTCAAACTTGATTTCATTGAGGGCCACATAATGTTGTGTTTGACCTCGGGGGTTGGGTTGAACATGGACAGCATGACATCACTCACATTGGGTGGGTATCTGTACTGGACCGAGCTCTCTGCCAGCAAAAATGGAGCTAGGAAACCGCACATGGCCCTTGCAAGCTCAATTTTTGCTAGCAGAGACCCCATGGGCTGGTCTTTTGCTATTTTCAGGGCGGCCCCATGGGCCAGATCTAAGCATCCCATGGGCTGGATCTGGCCCCCGGGCCTTGAGTTTAACACTCCAATCTTAGGCTAATAATGCTTTTTCATATCCTCGGTCAGAATAAAAATGTGCTTGGGAAAGAAATATTACATTGAGAGAAACAGCTAGGTGTGACTCTTTCATATAGATTTTTTTCCCAAAATGAAAAGCAACATTGGAATAAATAAACACATTTTAAGTTCTATTCAAATTTTGAAACTGTGCTACTTATTGATTTCATGTCAGCTGTTAATAAAAAGAATGTACACTAGTAGAAATAATAATCAGAACATTGATTTAAAGATTTGTAAACTACATTTAAAATAATAATGGTAAAAGTTTGAGGGAAAAGAATGTAACTAAAAGGTGCCACCTTTTAAAATATGTTATATTTATATATTTTTTCAGAATCTAAAATGAGTTATATTTATATATTTTGCAGAGTATAATTTAACTTTAATGTGCTGTGTATTTTAATATGCAGGAATTATTTATTCTGTTTCGTATCTTTTGAGCATACAAACAGTGTTATTGTCATAAATCAAATGGAATGCATTTTCAAATAGAGTGCTTTGCACAAGACTTACTTTCAAGCCCAAATTAGATCATTTGGATTTTAATTCTAAAAGTCTTGTTATAATGTTCACCCAACAATTTACACATCACACAGACATCATGGTAATAAATGTAAATTTATTGTTAGGGAGTGAGACCATCCCAAGCTCAACAAACAACAACAACAAACCAGATGTTCCCTAGAGATCTGATCAAATACATGCTGTTGTTAGTTTTTCAAATATTAATTCATTACTAACATGAATTAATGATTTCTTACAATTTGGCTGTATAAAATATCAACAACACGCAATTACAATTCTCACATGGACACATTATTAAATGCAGAATGTGATCCAGATTTGAAAGGCATTGATTACAGGAGATAGGAATATGGCTTTGTATGTTAAGAATTGGTTTAATGAAATCAACAGAAGCTATATTTTCCATTACAGGACATTGATTATTCTAAATAGCTTTTGAATTAAACTCTTATTTTCTGAGATCAACCAAATTTCCTTTTTCTGTAATAAGCTGGGGTTCATTTTACTGAACAAGTGAACATTATGTAACATTGTCTATACATTTGTTGTTTAGATAATTATATATTTAAAATTAAACACTTATATATAAATGTTATATATTTAACATATAATATTCTGGACTTCTGAATTGAGTCAAATATAGTCTGTCCATCAGAGGGCTCAGAGTTTGAATGCCTTATCTGCTGAGTTCAATGGAGAAGATGGAGCAGATAAGATATATGTGGAAATATAAAGGTGTCTTTTTAAATAAAGTTATCAATGCTTATTTTGTGTGTGTGTGTTGTGTGTGTGTATTTGCAGAGGTTCTCAATATAAAGGAAATAGACACCCTAAACTGCAGATGAGACCCATGACCAGAAAAGCTTTTTCATAAATATATATTGTGTGCCTGTTGTAGCCATGCTTAGGTAATAAAGCACAGTTCATAATTATTCATGCCCTTAGTCATGTCCCAACGGACTACAATACACTCTACATGGTGCTGCCCTTGAAGAGGATTTGGAAGCTTCAGATGATTTACAATGTAGAGGGACTTGCAGTTTTGAATGCACTGTGGTATGCATTTATAACACCACTGCTATATAAGTTGCACTGGATTCTAGTAATCTTCTGTGTTAAATTCAAGGTGCTAGTTATTAGCTTCAAAGCTCTGCATAGCATGACACCAGGTTCCTGTGGGACTACCTCTATGTGTGGCTACACCACATCTAGCATAATGAGATGCTATGGTTGCCAATAATGTGTATTAATGATTCAACTATGGTGTTGGTTAATAGTATCAGGTTTTTGTGTGTGCACTGCAGCTAACGAGTACAGCTTGGTTACTCAACAGTGAAGCACTGGTGAAGTGGGCACAGCAGCGCCTGCATTTTCTGTGTCATATATGAAGAACACATCTTCCTTCCTCTGTCCTAACCACTTTCTACAGAGGGACGATTGAACACATCCTGTCATATTGTATTACTGTTTGGTTTGGAAGTATTAGTGTTTCGGACTGCAATAATTCAGATGGCTACTAGCAATATATTCATCTCTTCTCATTAGAGCACTCGAAGCTTCTAGGGCCATATCTCTGATGTAAATTTGGCTATTATTTCAGGCTATAATTGTGATGGAATATCTAACAAACCCTGGGAAACTTGAGCAGGAACCAGGACAAAGCATACACCTGAGCCTGGGAGGTGGAAAGTCTGACAAGGCTACTCAGGGAAACTCTAACTTAATTATACCAAACATAAGCTCAGCCAGAAAATTGATTTAACAGGCTTTCAAGGTTCTCTTACCCTACCCTACTAGGAAAAAAAGAGGGGGAAAAATCCCCAAAGCCAAGTAGCCATTGTGTCCTGCATTTCTCAGCTGCTCAAGACTTGACAGTAGAACAAGGAAAAAACAAAACAAAAACAGGACTATATTTTCAAATCTGTGGAAGGAAGGGACTTGACACCCCCCCCCAAGAAAAGATACAACTGCTCAAGGAGTTGCTGGCAACTCCAAAGCATTTTTTCCTTTGACTTGGAAGCATTGCTTAGCCCTAGGTATTCTGTGATGTTGAGAACTGATGTCTACATTCCCCCTTGTCTTTCTTAATTTGCCTACCTGTGGGCTAGGACTGTCAAGTCTTTTATTGATCGGTGAGCTATTCAAGGAGCTCTTTTGAATGAAGTATTGTACTGTAAGCTGTTCACAGCCTGTACAAAAATTAGCATCACAGAAGTTAAATAAATACATAAATAAGGACAGGGTACAAATGCTATAAATAAAATATATACAACTGAAATAAATATTTCCTGTCTTGGTATCTGTAATGTAGTCCCAGATCAGTCAACCTATACAGTAGAAGTGAAGATTATTATTTCATTTTTTAAAACAGGTTTTTTTCCCCAATAGATGTGGTGACATCCTGATTTATCATAACCTAATGTCAAACAAAAAGTGATTGTTTTTGGTGAAACTTGACTAGATGTCTAGTTTAGAACTGATTGACAGTATAATATTCTGTCCATCTTTCAGTATAGGTAATTCAAAAGAAGAATATGATAGGTATTGAATATAATGAAAATATTTATTTATTTTATTTATTTATTTGATTTATCAATCTCTCACAAGGTAATAAATACAGGAATAAACATAACATACCAATATATGTAACAAAGTAAGAATACAAGAAATAGGTACAAATAATTGGGGACAATAGAACAGTATAGTAGGCAAGATTGTGTGCTTATGCACGCAAATATGATAGGTATAGCTATAGAAAATATATAGACGATTTCTTGGTCCTTCATTTAGTATTTCATTTCTTTCTTCATTGGAACATTGTGATAAGAACTAATGGGAAAAAGAAATATTTATTTTTGGGTCACAGAAACATCTTGCTTTCTTTGGATTGTGGTAGAAGATATATTTAATTATGACAAAGCATCAAAAGATAATGGCCACAAGCACAGTGCTGAGTTTACACAAATACACTTGCCCATGAATCCCAGTAGTCTCTGACATGCAAAGATGTCTGTTTTTATTAACATCTTGCTATAACCCTTCTATCTGCTAATCTTCATTTTGGACATATCAGATTATTTGTAACTGAAGGCTAGCAAAGTAAAAGAATTTCATTCCCTATATGAACCTTCCGCAAATATGTTTCTTATCATTATTGAAGACAGTGAAATAATAATAGCACAAAAAAAACCCTTTACTGTGGCATACCTTTATTTGACCTTTTGAACTAGAGAAGAAAAATACATTCTGTTTGCATTCTTCACATATTCCTGGGAGAATGAACAGAAATGAGAGAAGGAGCACAGTACAGTTTGGCTTTCTTAAATATATTTTAGTAAAATACCATTGATATCTTGAAACTAAGCAAGTTAAGCAACATTGAACAAACCTCATTTCAGTTTATTTTATTCTTTGTTCTGCAGAATGATGACTTAGGAGAATGGTAAAAATAATAATATGATAAGGGTGATGAAGATGATGATGATGATGATGATGATGATGATGATGATGATGATGAGAATGATGATGGTGGCTAAAGTTCAATATTAGAGATGATCTATATATAAATATTTCCCAGGAATAAACTAGAGTTTTTATGAAATATTCTCATTCATATAATTTTTTTCTCATCTTGTATTGTCAACATTTCTTTAACAATGTTCAAGTATTCCTGTGAATTGTTATTGTTCTCCTTCTCTTCCTCACCCCCTCCCGCCTCCTCTTCCTCATCCTTTCATGATGATTTATTTTGGTCTTTTGCAGTTATTATACTTTTACCAAAATGATTATTATTTTGGTTGGTTACAATGTTAGTCAGATGTTTAGATTGGATATGGCTCTTCTATTCACCTACTGAATCCTTCTCAAGAACTGGAGAAGGCAGATGTTATTGTATCATGGTGTTAAAGGTTTCAACACAGAATATAAGCCAGTTATAAAATATTAAAGCTGCCTTTTGCAATTGACTGATGTTGATTGTGTCAATGTAGATGTTTTCAAATTGTACCTATTAGATTGCACCTAAGGCATCTATTACTATTGATACTACCTTTGCTTTGTTTTGCTACAGTCATTCTATTTGCAAATCTTTGTGTTTTATTATTTTTCTTTGGTTCTTTCTTTCCCATTCTTCTGTCTCCCAGTACTATACTATATATTATTTTATCCAATAATTATATTTTAGCTAAATTGTTAATAGTAATAAAATCTAGAAAGCATATTACAAGCAGAGACATCAACCTGCCAACAAAAGTGTGCATAGTCAAGGTTATGGTTTTCTCAGTTGTAATGTATGGCTGTGAAAGTTGGACCATAACAAAGGCTGAACACCAAAGAATTGAGGCTTTTGAAGTATGGTGCTGGAGAAGACTCCTGCGAGTTCCTTGGACTGCAAGGCTATCAAACTGGTCAATCCTAGAGGAGATCAACTCTGACTGCTCTTTAGAAGGCTATATCCTGAAGATGAAACTCAAATACTTTGGCCACCTAATGAGAAGGAAGGACTCAATGGAGAAAAGCCTAATGCTGGAACATTAGAAAATGAACAGCAGAAAATGAAGTGGATGGATGGAGTCACTGAAGCAGTCGGTGTGAACTTAAATGGACTCCAGGGGATGGTAAAGGACAGGAAGGCCTGGTGGAACATTGTCCTTGGAGTCGCAATGAGTCAGACATGACTTTGCAACTAACAACAACAAATCAACCCTGTACTTACAATTTTCAGACATGTTGATTTTATATTATAGAGAAAGGAAGGATAAAATCTTGATCCCAAAATTTGAACTATAGTATAATCTTTTTTATTCATTATAAGTGTTGACTAAAATAATATATTGTGCTACATAAAAAAAATAAAAATAAACTGCAACAAAATTACAAAACAATAACATACCAAAAGCAATATATGTTATCAGAAAACCTGAGTCAGAATTAAAAGACAAAGGTATAATTGTCCTCTATGGCTTGGCCAACCAATGAGTAGTAGGAGGATAAGAGTTTTTGGGATGCTTCTGTAATATGAGGGGAAAGTTAAAAATATGCTCTTGCAGAAACATTGAAGTTTTGGAAAGAAGATTTATCATACCTTCCATCTCAGACCATTGCATAGAGGACATTACATTGGCTCAAATAGAGGCTTTTTAAAATAGTTCTAGCAATAAGTAGTGTTAGAGTGGCTTAAGGTTTCAGAGATAGTTTGATGTAGTGTTTAAAGAATCATGCTAGAAATCATGGTGTAAGATTATATGTGAAAAGAAGAGCCTTATCATTACATTTCCAGTTACTTAACTGTTCTGATTGCAAAGTTATATTTTTTATATTTGCAGGAAAATTATTGAGGGCGTAGTATAGTTCCTAAGTTAATAGTGATTAACTTAGTTAACTCAAACCATTTAATGTAGTTCAAGAGGGATTTTGATTGCATAAAACTGTGTAATATCAGTATATTAAATAAAAAGCTTCTCTAAATTGTACGGTTTAGTCAGCTTGCAATAGCAGTAGCTAAAATACTTATTCCAGTCAAATAGAACTTCTAAAGTGAATATTGATTATTCACATAGAACTTGGAATGGAGATTTGGAATTAACACATCAGTAATGACCTTGAAGTAAGATTCAGGAAGTGTTGTTTAATTTAAACTTGTATAAAAACAGGATGATTTTGTAATAATAATAATTACAATGCCAAAATATCTTGTTAGTAAAAACCAGTATTCTGAAATACACACTATTAAAAACAAGCTCTTTCATTTCAGAAACATAAACCTTTCAGCCAAATTTGTTCCATGAATACCTAATAATGAAGTTTAATACATTATGATGAATCACTGTCACAAATGTCTCAGTTGCAGTCTAGTGTATATTCAAATACATAATAGACATGACTTAGAAATGCAAAAAAAATATTTATTCAATATAATTCATACTTCATTAATATGTATAGAAACTAGAATGACATGTTGAAATCCATTTTCCTAAGTACTACAAGGACCTTTGCAATTCAGCATACTATTTTGTTTATTTATGAAAAAATATATGGCTTCCAAACCCATTCTCAGTGATTCCAAGCACCTTTCAAGATAAAAAACAAGATAACAAAGACAATAAAAAGCAATAATCCTCCCAGTGAAAACAATCTATCTGACAATCAATTAAAAAAGACACTTGATGGATTCCATCACACTCTGGGGTCTCTAGGTCCATTGGCAAAACCAGATCCCTAGGCTCTTGTGAAAGAATGGGTAGAAGGCAATCCTATTTTCATGGAGATGAAGTTTCATAGGGAAGAAGCCACCACAGAAAAACTATGCAAAGAGGTATCACACATATTCAAATGGTAAGCATTAGAAATACATTCAATTGTATTACATAATATTTTTCTATGACTAGTAATCAATAAACCATACATTTTAAAAAAATCTGTCAAACAATCAATAATAAGTGTCAACATAATCCCCACTGAAAAAGAAAGTTTTGGACAAGCATGGCTGACTAAGCACACTGCCAACAATTGTGGACAAATGGGAGCCAGTGAATGGATTGGTTTCTCAGAATTCTTTTCTGAGGGGTTTGGGAGCTTGGCTAATAATAATCTTACTTAATTTATGATTCAGTGCCCTTCAAAGGGATGCTGTGTTTGCCTACTTCTCCTCTTAACTACTTTAGGAAACAGCTTGTTACTAAATTCTTTGAAGTTAAGAATCTTCCAAAAGTCAAGTTTTATTATGTCATGGGGAAAATCTTATGGATGTAAAAGGCTCCAGTGTGAATTTAAGAATTAAAAAGGAAAGCTTTACCATTAGAAAAACAACAAAACAAAAATCCACTCAAATGTAGATTTTAGAAAGTTAAGGGGCTAGAATATTTCTCATGAGGTTTTTAAAAAGTATATATGAAGATTTTAAAATTGATTTTAAGAAATACTTAGTTACCTTAAATAATAACAGAAATTTGAAACTTTCAAATTTTAGAAATTGGACACTGGAGGGAACTAAAGATTCCAGGCAGAAAAGGAACAAGGAAACAAGAAAAGAGAAAAAGGCTTGCCTTGTTTGTTTGGTCAACCTTTGGATAAAATGACAGAAAATAGTATGACGTGAAATACTTCAGGAGATCTTTGAAGAATAAGATCATAAAATAGCAGCTACAAAGTCATCAATGTTTCTATGTTTCTATGGATAGTTTGCTTCCAAAAGATATTTAGGAAATCACTACAAATGTGAAAAAGAATATCTTGGAAGATTTATTGGATAAATAATGAAAACAAATCTCACCTGATGCGAAAATATGAGAATATAAACTAATTATTGAAATACTGTAAGATTTAAAAGATATGGATTATAAAACAGAGAAATTACACTTAAAGTATAAATACAAATGATATGGTAAAACATGTTAGGCTGTAGATCCTGCCTCCAAAATTTCATCTTGGAGGACCTAGGTGTCATGCATTTTCTAGATCCCAGAGAGCATCTGCAAGGTAGCTATATGAGATTAAGTAATTGCTTTCTTGGGTTTTTGTTTACTTATTTTATCTATTTTCTTTAAAAGCTTATTTTATTTATTATTTTTAGAATGAACTTCCAGGATTTCAGGTAACAATTCGAGTCCATTGGGATTTATTTACATGTTTTGTCTTTATTATAGTAGCAGCAATCACAGTTAGACTTATGTACTGCTTCACAGTAATTTACCGCCCTCTCTAAGCAGTTTAAAGAACCAGCATATTGCCTCCAACAATCTGGGTTCTCATTTTACTGACCTTGGAAGGTTGGAAGGCTGAGTCAACCTTCAGCCGATCAGGATCAAACTCCTGGCAATGAGCAGTGAATTAGCCTGAAATACTGCATTCTAACCACTGCACTATCATCACGGTTCCAAATTATGCCACCTTCTCCATATTCTTATCATTTAATTCTTCTGAGGCGAAGATTGCTTCTAATGTATACCTACATTAATGCAACAGGGAAGAAATTATCTGGGGAAAACCCATGTTTGCCACAGATTGCTTGGTGCTCAGTGATGCTTTCTTGGTGAAATGTGTCCCCAATAGCATTGTCCTTATCTGAAAACAAACTTTAAAGAGAATATAACTTTTTAAACAGTTTATAAATTTACAAGTAATGCACCTGAACTCAGACTGAATGGAAAAGCTGGTGGCTAGATTTTTTCTGAGTTGAATGTTTAATCTTTAGAAATGTTTAAACCTGTTTATTTTAAAAATGTCCAATTCAATTGCCACAAGCATCCAGAATGAGTGAGAGGAATTGCCATTGTGAAAGTGGATTTATTTATTTTGAGAAGCATTGTAAATTGTATATAGTCAGAGACAGATCAGTATACATCTAGATAATAGGAGGATAATAGGTCTTTGCAATGTTGTTAATGAAGATAACTCATGTTCTTTGTAAGAAAGGATTCTTGTTTCAAACATTAACATTAATCACTAAGAGTTATACAGAAACTGAAACATCAGTCAAGACATTAAAGAACAGCCAGACTTAATTTGATGGAGAAAATGTTCAGGGATTCTAGCAAAGAATATATGGGGAGATGAGACAGCGAGCCAGACAAAGAGGTCATCTTTACCTTCAGGCCCTGGAAAACTCAGTGCATATTTCTATCTTCACTCAAATTATGTTTCTCTTGGTCCAAATTATATTGTTGCAATTCCTCCATGTAATCAGATTTTTCAAAGAACAGAATGTTCCAAAAGGTGGGGAGATTTTTATTTGGACTAAAATAAAAGCATTAAAAATGGACAAAGGAACAAAGAAAAATAAAGGAGGGAAAAAAGCATGTTAGTATGATTACCTACACACTAGCAGGATAACTGTGCTTCGCTATGAAACTATGTGACTGGGAAAGTTTTTGGGGAGGAAAATAAGGGGAAAAAAATCTGTCTCAGCATCCATTGTTATTCATCTGGCTAGCCTCCTGTCAGTTTGTGAGAGAGTTGAGGGCTGTTTGGAAACTGAAACAATATTTACTGTGTGAGCAAGAAGGATACAGCAAGGAACCTGGGTGTGGCTTAGCTCAACTGTAGTTGGAACAGATTTGTTTTCAGGTGGGGAAAGGTAGTAGAACTCCTTAGCATCAAAGCGTATTAATAATAATATAGGAAATACTAATGTTCTGATGGGCATTAGTGAGCACCTAGAAGCCAAAAGGAACATATGTGCCAAATTTCAAGTTTGTAGGCTTTACGTTCTGGACATTTTGTGATGATGTGTGTCCAGCATTTCTATCCTGAAAAAATTATATTGATAATTTTTGTTAAGGTAATCATGTGGAAAGCAGGTCTCTTCTTACTGTCTCAGTCATCCTCAAATATTGGAAAAATACAGAAGCAGGTGGTAGAACTGCTGATTCTGTTCTTTAGTGTGATGATACTTGGGAGCAGCCATAGGAAAGAAGGAATGTAGCAACATCTCTCTTCCCTCTTTTTTTCTATCACTGTAGTGTCTATTAATGTCACATGACCCGATGCATTTATCTGCGTGATTTTTTTTTTAAATGAAGGTACGGAGAGGGGACTACAGCAAAGGGATTGTAGGATCTGTGGGTCCCAACTAGCTTTTGGTTCTTGGTGTTTGTGCAATCATGTTTTACGTCTTGCAAGAGCCTAAGAAATTTATTCCATGCTTTAAAATCCCTGAAAGGACTCCCAAAGTGGATATAGCTTTGCCCATTTAAGTACAGCCCACCACATGCTGTTTAAAAGTTTTTGTTTCCAAAGAAACAAAGATGAGGACGATCAGGAATATAGTACATTTTCAGACCTAGTACCATCATTTTGAAAAGCTGGTTTTCTAAGAAGGTTTTTTTTTTTCCAAAAAAATCCTGTTTCCTTCAGTTGGAAACTGAGAAAGATGAATGGTCAGATAAGTGAAGAGTCTTATTGCATTTCATAAAAATAATGACAAAAATATATGTGGAGAAATGTACATAACAGTTCTCATTCTCATTCTCATGTCATTCATGTGCAGAGACACATTTCAAATTTTGTAGAAGCTTTATTCATAATCAAAGATCATGAGGAGAATTCCAGGTTAGATCTCTTCTGCAGTGAGGCATGTCAGGAAGAAAGAGGATGAGAAAGGCATGCACCCTTTGCTTGACAACCACATTTGAGGGGCTGCCACAAAGAAGAGGAAGGTCAATCTATTTTCCAAAGTGCCAGAAGGCAAGACAAGAAGAAATGGATGGAAACTGAACAAACAAAAAATAACTTAGAACTAAGGATAAATTTCCTGAGAGTAAGAACAATCAGCCAGTGGAAAAGCTTGCCTTCAGAAGTGGATGCTCTAACACTAGAGGCTTTAAAGAAAGAATTGGATACCTTTTGTCTAAAATAGTATATTGTCTCCTGCTTAAGCAGGGGTTGGGACTAGAAGACCTCCAGGGTCCCTTTAAACTCTGTTATTCTGTTATTCTATTTCCTAAAGTGAAAATAAAATGGTTGCTAAGCAAAATGGTGTCTAAGGAAAGACATCTCTCTCTCTCTCTCTCTCTCTCTCTCTCTCTCTCTCTCTCTCTCTCTCTCTCTCTCTCTCTCACTCTCTCAC
>JAOYMU010000302.1:27771825-27783986 GCA_025802295.1 Psammodynastes pulverulentus | reverse complement strand
TTGGACTGCCATTTGTCAGAAATGGTGTAGGGTCTCCTGCTTGGGTGGGGGGTTGGACTAGATGACCTACAAGGTCCTTTCCAACTGTGTCTCGTATCTGTTAAGTCTACCTATCTTCAAACATTGACTGGGGAATTCTGCGAGTTGAAGTCCCACCTTCCAGCATGCTGGCTGGGGAATTCTGGGTGTTGGAAGTCCATCTCTTAAAGCATGCTGGCTGGGGGATTCTGGGAGTTGAAGCCCCCCTATCTTCAAACATATTGGCTGGGGAATTTTTGGAGCTATCTTAACCAGGTTGAAGAATACCAATCTTGAGTCAAATGCAACCCCAGCACAATTTGACAGACAAATTCAACGACATTTTCTTTGCAAAAAAAAAATCATTTAGTTCAGGAATTTTCTCTCCTATTCCCACTTTCACCCCTTAGGCCTCTTTCCACGGACCGCCTCTGCTCTCACCGGCTTCATGACCTGCTTATATTTTTCCAGACCGGCTTGAACTGCCCGTTTAAGACCTTTATTTTGGGGAGGGGGGCCGTTCCATTCCCTTACTCCCCTTTTTTTGCAGCTGTCTTGGGGGATGCCGCAGAAAGAAAGGCCATCTGTTGGGATTAGACACAGGCCAGCTGACATATGCAACCCCCTCCCTCCTCTGTAGTAGCCTGAGCTGGATTGGGGAGGGGGACGCAAGCAGAAAATTGTCCTTCCCCCCCCCCGACCTGTTGAGTCTCGTTTGCCACAGAGCCAGCCAGTACACCTGAAACCACAGATTGTTACAATCACAGGTAGTCCTTGACTTGTAGCTAAAGTTGATTTTTTTATTACGTTCCCATGGCGTTTGCCACTGGTCCAATTATATGTTGTATCCAAAGTCTTTGGCCCAGGTCACCATCGTCTCTTGTACCTGTTCTTCCAGTTTATATGCCAATCAGAATGTATAAATCTTCCTTAATAATTTATCGTCTGGCCCCTGTACCATTTCTTCTCTTCCATATCTCGCTTGGATCTGCAACTAGGCCCACCATTCTAATTCCACCCCTTTGACTTCGCTTGTCGGGAGGTCGCAAAAGGGGATCACCTAATCCCCCCGGGATATTGCAACCGTCATAAATACGAGTCAAGTTGCCAAGCTTTACCTATTAAAAGTAAGGCTTTCCCTGTCAGGCATGTTAATCCCTGTTCCTGGCTCGAAGGAGCCAGCGTTGTCCAAAGACAATTTCTGTGGTCATTTGTCCAGCATGACTATGCACCCAAGCAAAGTCCATGCGGGAAGTCGGATTTGCTTAACGGACCGCACGATTCATTTAACGACACCAGTGATTTGCATCACTGTGGTAAACAGGATCCCCAAACCGGGGCCAAACTCACTTAGCCTCGCTTAGCAATTAAAATCCTCGTGCCGACTGCTGTCATAAGTCGAGGAGCATAATTTGGCTGCTTTAAACGGCTACGTCCTCCAGCTCCTGGTTGTCCCCAAAAGGTGGTGGTGTGTTTTTTTTTCCCAAGAGGCAACTGGACTTTCTGGTTTTTTTTTCTTTGAAGAGGTTTTGCTTCTCATGAGAAGCGAAACCTCTTCAAAGAAAAAAAAACAAAGTCCAGTTATTTCTTGGGGGAAAAAAAGCACCTTTGGGACTGTCTTAACTGGGTTTTGAGCCGGAGGGGTTCCCCCCCCCCCTTACAACGACAACTACCCCTTCTCTCTTTCCCTTCCCTTGCGTGAGACGTACACACACACACACAACACGCACAGATGGCTTTCAGTCCAACACACAGGCTTTCCCAAGCTGGTCTTCGGAGTCCGTGGCTAATTTCTCCCGAGACCTTTTTCTTTCCTTTTTTTTCTTTTTAAACAATGGCTGTTTTGTGCTCCCTGCGTCTCTCACAATTCTGGGAAAACGGGGAAAGGAGGAGATCGCAGGACGGGAAGGATAAAATAAAGACCGGGGGAGGGCGGTCAGAGGATTAAAAAGCACAAAGAAAGAGTGTCTTTGGTTCCAGGCGGCGTTGGCAAGCGAAGCCGCGGGGCTCTTAAAAGATGTGGGGCAGCTGGAACGGAGAGGCGGTTAAAAAAGAGCCAGACGTTTTTCTCTCGACAAATTTTCCCAGATGGGGACAAGGATGAGGTGGTTGTGAGGGGAGAAAGGATCCACTCAGATCCCACTAGGGCACTGGTGGCGAACCTTTTCGGTACTGAGGGCCCAAATCGTGACGCGCGTGCCAGAGTGGCGGGAAACCGAAGATCAGCTGGCCGGTGCGCTCATGTCTGTTTTCAGGCTGTTTTTGGCGCCAAAAATGGCCTGTTTTGGGGGCTGTTTACAGGCTGTTTTTTGTGCAAAAAGCAGTGTGAAAATGGCCCCCAAAAATGGCCTGAAAAGGCTCCCAAAATGGCCTAATTTGGGGGGATCATTTTTGGTGCCGAAAATGTCCTGAAAACAGCCTGTTTTGGGGCCGTTTACAGGCTGTTTTGGGGCCGTTTACAGGCCGTTTTTTGTGCAAAAAGCCTGAAAATGGCCCAAAAAACCAGCCAGAAAAGGCTCAAAAAATGCCCTGGTTTTTGGGTATTTGGGGAGTTGTTTTTTGGCCCAGGAAACGACTTGGAAATGGCCTGTTTTTTAGTCACTTTCAAGCTGTTTTCTGGGCCGATTCCAGGCCATTTTTCACACAAAAAGCAACCTGAAAACAGCCTGAAAAGACTCGAAAAATGGCCTGGTTTTTGGCAATTTTGGGGGGCCATTTTTGGCCCAGAAAACGGCTTGTAAAACGGCCTATTTTTTTGCAGTTTTCTGGGCCATTCAGAGGCCGTTTTTGGCGCCCAAAATGGCCTGAAATGGCTTGCTTTTGGGGCATTTTCAGGCTGTTTTTCAGACCATTTTCTGGGCCATTTTCACGGTGGTTTTGGGCCATTTACCGGCCATTTTTGCGCAAAAAACCAGCCTAAAAACGCCTGAAAAATGGCGTGGGTTTTGGCTGCTTTTTGAGTCATTTTTGGGCCTTTTACAAGCTTCTTTTCACATAAAAAAACAACCTGAAAAGGCCTGGAAAATGGTCCATTTTATGGCTGTTTTTCGGGCAGGTTTCCAGTGCTCCAGCACCCACAACAGCTGGCCGGCGTGCCAGAAACCAGAAAAGCAGCTGGCAATGGTGCATGTGCCCACTGAGAGAGCTCTGCATGCCACCATTGGCACGCGTGCCACAGGTTGCCATCACGGCTTTTAAGGACAACCCCTCTTGAAGACCCTCTCCAAGGTCTGCGCAGGTAATCCTCAACTTACAACTGTTTGTTCAACAGCTGAAGTTACCGCAGCACTAAAATAAACTTACAACCGTTTTTCACATCGACAACTGTTGCCGCATTCCTATGGACATTAGGTTCTTTTACAACCAACTCCTATGTATGACGGTCGCAACGTCCCCTTGTGTGTGTGTGTGATCCCCTTTTGCGACCACCTGACAGCGTCCACGGAGAAATCGGATTCACTTAACAACCACATTGCTAATTTAACTTGATTCGCTTAACAAAGGCGGCGAGAAAAGTCGTGAATATTCCTAAATATTTGGTTTTGCTTTGAACGTGAAGAAAAAAAGGGACATTTACTCAAGATAGGTAGTCCCCGACTTACGTCCACACCCGAGCCTCGCTTTGCAAATTTCTCACTTAGCAACATACATTTTGGAGCTCGGTTGTCGTAAGTTGAGGACTACCTATCGAGTAAATATCAATTTTTTTCTTCACATTCAAAGCAACCAAATATTTAGGAAGCCCTCAATTTACGACCAGTTTGGGGGATCAGAATTGCCAGGGCTGGTTGTTAAATGAGTTTTATTTTGTTTCTTGCCACGGCTCTTGATCTCCATCCCTGCAGAGCCGACTGAGGAATTCTGGGAATTGAAGTCCACCCCTCTTTGGTTGCTGAGGTTGACAAAACACTGACCTGCCGTGTCATTAATGGTGAAAATCACGGATAAGTTGTGCAAACGCAGCATTGTAAGGGAAGAAGCCTGCTGTCCCGGCACATAAAATCCGAGGAGGGAGAAGGAATGAAAACAATCTCGGAATAAAATATCCAGGGACAAGCAAAGGCAACCAAATTCCAGTTTTATAGCACTAGCAATAGCCCTTAGACTTATATACCGCTTTAGAGTGCTTTTTACAGCCCTCTCTAAGCGGTTTACAGAGTCAGCCTATTGTCCCCACAATCTGGGTCCTCATTTTACCCACCTGGGAAGGATGGAAGGCTGAGTCAACCTTGAGCCTGGTCAGATTCGATCTGCCCAATTGCAGGCAGCAGAAGTAGCCTGCAATTACTGCACTCTATCCTTTTCTATTTTTTTTTAAATTAGAATTTTTAAAAACAAGATGAAATGGTGTAGGTTGGGTCTCCTGCTTGAGCAGGGGGTTGGACTAGATGACCTACAAGGTCCCTTCCAACTCTCTTAATCTGTAAAAGGTGTCAAAATGTCCTCGGGTGGAATTCCTGCTGGATGTGACAACTTTCAAATCCTGCCGGGGGCACAAATTGGTCCAAAGCAAAATGTTAAGGCTTTAAGCCAGGGGTCGGCAACCTTAAACACTCCAAGAGCAATTTGGACCTGTTTCCCACAGAAAAGAAAACACCGGGAGCCACAAAACCCTTCCTGCGCCTGACTATTCCCTGAGCGGCCACAAAACCAGCATATATAGTTGAATTAAAGGTTCTGTTTTCTTCTGGAATTTTTCTTTAATTGGATTTATCCATGGTTGGCAACCGGGGGTCGAAAAGCTCAATAAATCACGTGCCGGCAAGTGTCGCACATTGGCAGTTATGATGCATATTTTGAGCGACAGGGAGCCGCAAGCAGAGGGATGAAAGAGCCACATGCAGCTCCATAGCCCCGGGTTGCTGACCCCTGGCTTTGGCAAACCGAACTTTTTGGAATGGCAAGTGGGATCAAATTTGTGGTTTAGCAGAAAGGAGCAAATACAGGTAATCCCCGACTTAGGATCGCAACGGAGCCCCAAATCTCCATTGCTAAGTGAAACACTTGTTAAGAGAGTTTTGTCCCCTGGTTCACCACTTTTCCGCCCACGGTTGTTAAGTGAATCATTGCATTTGTTAAGTTAGTTGCATTGTTAAGTGAAACCGGCTTTCTTCTTCATTTGGCTTGTCAGAAGGTCGCAAAAGGGGATCACATGACCTCGGGGCCGTCATAAATAGGAGTCAGTCATTGAGTGTCTGAATTTGGATCACATGACCCTGGGGATGACGCAATGGTCGTAAGTGTGAAAAACAGTCCTAAATCCCTTTTTTCAGGGCCATTGTAACTTTGGTCACTAAACAAACTGTTATAAGTTGAGGATTGCCTGTATTGTAAGTTGCCCAATGATTCTGGCTAGTGAGATGAGTGACATATAAGTTAATTTAATTTGATTTGATTTAAAAACAAATAACAAAGAGGCTGTTTGGGATTCAGCAGAGAAGTATGTCCCTGTTTAAGCGGGTTGGGATTTGAACTCAGAACCTGCTTCCTGTTAGAAGGTGCGGTGGCCTAGAGGTGGAGCTCTCGCCTCACAATCAGGAGGCTGTGAGTTCGATCCTAGGTAGAGGCAGATGTTTCTCTTTCTGGACACACCGAGAATATAACTGCTGGACAAAACTCCGCATTGGCAACAGGAAGGGCATCCGGCCAATAAACACACTGTTAGCTCCTTTAGTTGCCCAGACTTCACCCTGCCAAGGATTATGGGATCCTTAAAAGATGATGATGATGATAGAGCTGGAAGGGACCTTGGAAGCCTTCTAGTCCAGCCCCCTGCTCAAGGCAGAGATCTATACCATTCTGGACAAATGAGTGTCCAATTTTTTCTTGAAAACTTCACAATTTCTGGACATAAGCAAGGGACTCGCAGGAGTCTTCTCCAGCACCAGAGTTCAAAGGCCTCCATTCTCTGGTGCTCAGCCTTTCTTATGGTCCAACTTTCACACCCATACATTGCAACTGGGAAAACCATAGCCTGGACTATAAACACTTTTGTTGGCAGGGTGATGTCTCTGCTTTTTAGGATGCTGTCTAGATTTGCCATAGCTTTCCTCCCCAGGAGCAAGCGTCTTTTAATTTCTTGGCTGCAGTCTCCATCTGCAGTGATCTTGGAGCCCAGGAAAATAAAATCTGTCACTACCTCCAGATAAACCCTTACACAATGACTAAGCTGAAAATAACATGACTGTTTGATATCAGTTTTTTTTTTACATGCAGTGGTACCTTGGTACCCAACTGTTTTGAAACTCATCAAATTTGGTACCCAATGCATTCTGATGTGGAAAATTTTGTCTTGGTACTTGTCGCTTGTTTGGTCATGTACAAGCTAGAGCTTGTAGGTGTTGGCTGCCTTGTGACTCACTATGGGAAAAATTCGTTTGGTACTCATCATTTTTTGTACTCATTGCACTTCCCGGAACCAATTGATGGATACTGCGGTACCACTTTACTTTTAATCATCATGATAATGATTTAGGCATAGAAAGGGTGATTGAAAGGAAATTTTTCTCCCTGGAAATTAAGCCACTTGAAATTTCTGTTTGATATAAATTCAAGTATAAATCCTTCAAAAAAGAAATAATGGATCGCTCTTTGAAAAAAAATGGTGGACATTTCTATACCTGAGTTGAGCATCAGAAAAGCGGATTTTCATAAGTAGTAAAATTTAAATCTCTTAAGTCTCTGGGACCATTTTCAAGGGGAAAAAAACTTTGGGGTATTTCAGCTTTATTTGAACAATTGTGCCCTCTCCTGGCCTACTCTGTGTAGGATTGCAACTTGCCAAGTTTTCTAACTCTGCAAATTGTTTGAAATTCCTCATTTTTAAAACGGTTCCCATCTTTGTCCTATTGCAGAAAAAGTACAGAAAAGGATCGGTTGACATTTCCAAAATCAAATGCGTTGAGACGGTGAAGAACGAGGATATTGTTATACCTTGTCAAAATAAATATCCATTTCAGGTAAGCTGTGAAATTTGATTTGTTGCATTTCAACAAACGTGGTGGAAATATTTGTGTAGCAGACACTCTGGACTTGCCCATCCTTAACCTGATACACTCCCAGAAGTTTAGATTACAGCTAAATTTCCCACTGTTAGCCAAGTTAACTACTTGGAAGAGCAAACATGTATTTCCTTTCGGTGAGCACGTAAATGATTTTATTTGGAAAATCTCTAAAGCAGACACTACGGGTATTACTTGTGGGCTAGTTTGATTACTTTCTTGTGCTTTTTCTCTCTTATTTACAATGCAATTTGTCCTGCCCCCTTTCTTCCTTTTATTGCTATTGATTGGCATGAACTAAAACTGCACGAACAGTTCCAGATGGTCACCCAAAAGTGTCTGAAGTGTGTTGAGACTTTCCCCTTCCTGTTACGACTGTTGATAAAGACTCTGTGGCTTTGACTCATTAAGTTGTGAGCTTTAAGAAGCGATGTACATTTAGATTAAAGTAAAGCTTATTTTTGAGTTCAACCGTGCAATTTTCATTTTAACAGAAGTTGGTTTTCATTGCCTTCTTTTGAGCCTTTTTTGTAGGCTAGGCTATGTCATTTGTTAGCCCCATATAATTTTCATCCAGTTTTTTTTTTAAACCTTTATTACAAAATTTAAAACCAACAATAATGACAATCAAACACATCACAATATAACAATTCTTTTCCCTTTGACAGTGCGGTATTGTTCAAACTTTATATACATATTTAGCAAATTGTTCAAAAACTCTCTATAGTAACAACATTCTGAAAATTTTCACATCCTTACTTCAAGATTGACTCTAATGTATCTTATTTTTATCTTTTAACCAATCATACCATTTTTCCCATATCTCAAAATATTCCGAATCTTCTCTATTTTTTAACTTCATCGTCAACCGATCCATTTCCGCGCACTCAAATTTTTTTTGCACAATTAAGCTCTCAGTAGGCACATTATTTGTTTTCCAATATTGAGCTAGAATAATCCTAGCAGCTGTAATTATATATTATTTTTGTCTTAAATATGTTGTAGATCAGATTCTATATAAATGTTTGTCAGATCCATTTCTGCCTCTGTCTCTGCCTTTTCCTCTCTAATAGTCTCCAGATGCACCTCGACTGTTACATGCTAGGAGCTGGGAAATAGTCTCATGAGTACGTTTTGTCTTGAAACAATTTTCATTATTTGGGTTGACATCAGCTATAAAAATGCTTGCATAACTATTATCCTGCCCAAGTTGTCTGTACTCTGATCCATCAATCTGAGATCACTGTAATTGATATCATGTGAGGCTGCTGTTGAACATCAGCTCAAAGAATGAAATATTTCAAATGCTATATAAATATTTTAAACACTGCTACAGTGAACATGTGCTACATCAAGATTTACTTGCTTATTTCCAAGTGCAATTTATAATATGATATTCTTAAGTTCTAAGGCTGCATTCCTATACATATTAACTTGAACATCCATTTAGTTAATTCAGTGGGGAAGTTTTCTGAATACATTTAGATACACTAGATGGGGGTAGGGGTCTGTACATATGCTTCAAGTCTATGTTGTCTCCTGTTTGGCTGCCTGGACAAATCCCTGCAGTTTTCTTGACAAGATTTCTGAAGTGATTTGTCATTGCCTGCTTCATAGGGCTGAGAGAGAGAGAGAGACAGTGAGTGGATGGTCAGTAAATAGCACATAGGTAAAAATGTCTTATGGAAATTTATCTGAGTAATTATCTTTATCCAGGTGAATTTCTTTTTTTAAATTTTTTAATCTTTCTATCATAGAAGAGAAGATAGCTAGAAATATGAAGTAATACCTGATCTGTGATTTGCATTGGTTGTTGGTCTGCTTCTGGGTCCAATTCAAAGTGGTGGTCATCAGCTATAAAACCCTACATGGCATAGAACCAGATTACCTACAGAACTGGCTTTGCCCCATCTTATTAACCCTTCTCACTCATTCAGGCAGGGAAGTTATGCTGCAGACCCTGTCAGTCAAGGAATTTCATCTGGCGGGGTCTAGGGAGAGACCCTTCTCTGTTGCTGCCCCCAGATGTGAGAAGGCCTGTCTCTCTTGGCCTTCTGAAAAGGGATCTAAACTCTGTGGCTTTGTGTGAGAGGCACAGAGAACCATGCAGTGGTGAGGCTGGCTAGCCCTACGACACCTCCCACCCCCTGTAATAACCAATGTTAAATGCCTATCTTGGAATTTTTACCCTTTTAAAGCTTACTACATCATTATTCTATACTTTTTTAAATCCAACCTTAATTTTAATGTTAATTTTATACATTTGTTCTTTGATGGGCAACAGGTGGTTTAAAAATATGAAATATAAATAAATGAATGTAAATAAATAAATGTAATTGATATACATTGAAAAAACCCACTCTTCAAGGTAATTCGTTTGCACTGGATGAAATTTCATTTTACATACCACTTAAAGGCAAAAAAAGTTGTTATGTTGGTTGATTTTTTTAACGTTTATTCAAATGTTTTTTTATTTATTCTTAAAACAAAAATATTCCCACATTCTTATGCCAATGTTATTGCAGTGTGAGGCATTTATCAGTTGATGACCTAGATGACTACACTCTTAATATATCTACAGAAAATCTATTTTCAATTCTCAGCTGCCATTGTTTACATGATTTTTAATTAGGTACTGATAAAAAATCCTTTACACTGCAATTTTCTAATTCTACTGAAAGGAGATGGAGAAACAACTTCTGCATCTCACTTAGCAGGATAACCTCACTTTTTATTGACTTTTCTCAATAATGTGCACAGAAAACTTTCATTTAAATAGATGAATGGCCTTGTAAGTAAGGCCATAAGTATTTTCTAATCTGAAATCCCCTTATTCTCAACAAAGGTTGCAAATTATAACTTTTTAATGTAACACAAATATAAAAAATAGTAAATACATAAAAACAATCACATTCATTATATTTATTTTATTATACATCCGTGTATATAGATGAAATTAATTTAGTTTTTCTCTTGATCTCATTTTTGTTTTGGCCCCATTCTCCTGCATACCGTCCCTGTAGACCACCAGAAAAAAATATTGGCATTTGACTAAAAAAGTACTGAAATATAATGTTATTTTAATGTATAATATAATGCATAACCCTGTAGTTGTTGCTGTATTATATTTCCCAGTTTTGCTTATGATTACCCATGCTGATTAGGACAAAGAAATGCCTATTTGTGGTATAGAGAGAAGCTAATGTGGAGTCTTTGGTTCTGAACTTGATTGTTCACTTGCAAATGTTTCATTACCCAATTAGGTAACATCAGTGCAAATAGTTGTGGGATTTGCAGTCCTCATACTCATGATCTTACCTAGTTGGGAATGAAATATCTGCAAACAACCAAGCTCAGGGAGCCTCAAGGACTCCACAATTCAACCTTGAGCTACACACATTCTCTTCTATTAGAAGTTAATGTGTACCAGCATTAGTTCATGAGTTAATACAATGCATATTAGAAGTTTCTCCTTCTGAATACTTAAGAAATTGTTTCATTTTTTTTTCTTATTGCTTATGCTTTTGGGCTTGAAGATAGGACACTGTTTCTGTGGTGTGATTGTTTTCTGCTATACTTCCATTATTCTTCTTATGAGACTGTAGCCTTACTGTGCGGCAGAGACCCGAAGACCAGCTGGCCAGTTGGAGGCCGGGCATCCCAACACTGGCAGCTGTTCAAGAGGGAAAATCTTTTTCTTTCGTGAACTTCTGTTTCGTCATTTGCAGGGAAACTTCAGTTTCCCTGCAAAAGAAGCTTACCATTTTTGTCTTCTACTGGGGAATTCTTTGACACCAAAATGATTTAAAATTATTCTCCCATACAGTTTGTATCAGCAGTTTAAAGCAAAAGTGCCATCAGTATACAGATCTGAAATTCCATAGGATTTTGAAGCTCTTGGCAGTTCATTTCAACTGAAAGCAAAATTCTCCTAGAAGTTTTTTTTTCTCCTTTAAAAAAAAAAAAAGCTGGAAGAGAGATCTCAGCAACTGTATTGCCTTCACTTTAGAATCCAATTTAGCTCCTGGGTTGCTAGGATGAGACTTTTTCTATCTTTTAACACATGGTCACTGTGCAAACTGGTGAAGAGACTGTTTTCTTAACTGATGTTAGAAACATCCACGTAGTCTATGAATGTCTCTCAGAGTCTGAACCAATCATTAATTACAGTGATCTATGCATAGGTGAAAAAAAAACTTCTGCTTTTAGAAGATGCACCTTAGCTCTCTTCTCACATTTTCAAAGACAATGAATCTGAGAAATAGTCTGTAATATGATGACTACAGGTAATCCTAGAACAATGGCCATAATTGGGAACAACAATTCAGTTGTTGAGGAAAGTGGTCGCTACAGAAAACCATGACTGGGCTAAAGGTCTTACTTCAGCCCTCCTTTATTTTACAGACTTGCAAAGGTCCTGTAAAGGTCTGTAAATATGAGAATTGTCTATAAAATTATTTTTTCATCCCTGTTGTAATTATGAATGGTACTAACTGAGGTAGTCATTAAATGAGGACTATCTGTACAGAGAAACTAGTAAAATTGATTTGCCTCTCTTGCTTAAGCTCAAAGACTACAACATTGCGATTACATAGCCATTCATAGATACTGCTGCTATGATTTAGGCCATAGGCATATTTCTGCCTGAAAAGCTCCATCCATTTATTTTAAAAATTATGTCTGGTTAACATATGTATCCACTCACTTTGTATCCTCTCTGTGTCCTCCAGAGCTGACAAAATGTGATGATAAAATATATGTTGGCTATTTTTCATGGGGTGGTTTTTTTTTATTGTAAGTAGCATTTTTGTGGAAGAGTGGCATTCTGTCCTAAGTATTTTAACTTAGAAGTATTGGTAATTGCATTTGGTAATGATTATTGAAGAAGTAGGGAACTGGAGATGGACAACTCTACATAAATATGCATAAGTAACTGATTTCCAGAAAACAGCTATTTTCAATTTATTTTTAGAAGGAGGTAAATGATCCAATGTGGTTTTTATTCACTAAAAATTCTGGAAGAAATTTTAAAAGAGCAGTCTAGACAGTTAATTAGCATAGGTGCCTGTGGGAATGAATTTACAGCGCAACTGGCGCCATGACAAGATAAGGTCAATCACGTATACATGGGCAGATCACTGG
>JAOYMU010000302.1:27706020-27716740 GCA_025802295.1 Psammodynastes pulverulentus | reverse complement strand
TATTTGAGCGCCACCTCGGCGGAAGGGTTGAAAAATAGAGCGCCATGGCGTTCAAATAGAGGTTTTACGGTAGTTATTGTTAGTGCAGCTTTGAATGTCAGTTCCACTTAGTTTTTTTTAGGAAAACTAGAACAATACTTACTGAGAATGGCTATATTTACAGAATCTTGCAAGTATGAATGTGCTGTCTTTTTGCTGTTTTGTAACTGAACAAATACTACTTTATGCTTAACTTTTAAAAAGTTCATTGTGCATTAGCTAAACATAAAATATAAAAATTACAACAAGGAATCTGATGTCCTGCAAAATAATAATGAGAGAAAAAAACCCTTAATAAAACAGTATTTTAAAAAGGCTGTACTCTTTGCTTGATTGCCTTTCCTCCCTAGCATTTAAGAAATAAATGCTAGCAGAAATGTGTGTACAGTGTATTAGAAAACAAAAGTAAACTAAATTAAATGAACTTGGATAAGGTAGCTTCAATCAAAATGCAGTTGGAAATACAATCAAACAGAAAGAAGTAGAAGATTTTTTAAAATAAAAGATATTTGTAAGGAAAATTAAAATACTTGCTCTAACTGGACAATTTTAAGATTTTACAATATGTAATAGAAGTAGTCTTAAGCAACAACAGGTAAATTACACAAATATCAACAAGTTATTCCCTGAGAAAGTAGGGTGGTGTGTTTACTATAAGTATTTTTATTTGCTAATGTGCGATGCTAATGGTACTTGTTGGTCTCTTAGAGAAGTTCTAGAGAAAATAAGATTCAACCATGAGTCACATAATCCCTATGCTAGATAATAACATGTTTTGTTCACTTGTCACTATGCAAAGATAATTAATGCATTAAGCACAAGTGGAGCATTGGCACATTAAAATAGGGACAAAAGTGTGCCGTTTCTTTTATCCTTCAAATGACTACTGCCTTGGCATCTGTACATTGAGTATGGAAGTCTGAAAAAAGAACATATGTTTATAACATCTGGCAGGGAAATGATGGCTAATTCATTCCAGGGGTTAAAGACTACAAGTTTCATCCAGAAACATAATCCTGTCTCTTGGTGGCAGCTTTGGGAATGATCCAACCTTTATAATCAACATACAGCATTTCTGGTGTTTACAAGAATATTGTCCATAAAACTGAGTTTAAGAGAGCTATGATTCTCATCCCATAGGTAAAAGCAGCCATGAAGAGACCAATCAGACAGTACGATAATTTCTTCTACTTTTTCCCCATATATATTCCTGATCTGAATCTGTCAAACTATCTTATAGGGAAAACATTCAAGTGCAGTAGTGGTATCTCTATGCTTTGTTCTGGTGGTAAAATAATTGCTCTGGTAGACAGGAGGGAATAGAACAATTTGTATCAGAAAAATAACACGTAGAAAAGACTTTTATAAAATCCCACAACTCTGTCACAGTGAAACACTTATCCTTTTATGTATCTTTTGTAACAGCAGCAGTAACAAAAGACAATTATGGAAAGAAACTGGCAAATTAAAACAATCCTCTAGGAACGAAATATATACCACTATGAAAATATATTTGCCCCATTTCAGATTTTCTGAGTTTTATATCCTTTGTACTAAATATTATAATAGCTTCATGTGGGTCCTACTATTGTTTTAAAAAGAAATCTGACAGGAAAATAAAAATAAACACTAAAACTTGTATTTGTTTCATTATATTATAAACAAAGTAATATAATAAGCACCATGTCAATGTGAAAAAGTCATCACACCCTTACATTTAGTAATGAGTGGCACCATCTTTAGCTTCTATAAGTACAACTAGACATTTCCTGCAGTTTGGTGATCAATCTTTCCTATTATTGTGTATAAATTTGGGACCATTTTCCATAGCAAACTTTGTGAGTTCTAACATGAACTGCATATGTCATGTTTTGAATGGTCTGCCACAACACTTTTATGAATTTTAGATTCGGACTTTGACTTAGTTATTTCAAAGCACTAACTTGCTTTCACTTCATCCATTTGTTTCTGCACCTTCTGTGTGCTTGGGAACATCATCTTGTTGTATGGCCCACTTGGGTTTCACTTTCAGCTGCAAAACAGATGGCCTGATATTTTCTACAGAATTCTCTGACATAGAACAAAATTCATGTCTCTTCACTGACAGCAAATCTTCCAGATCGTGAGACATCAGCACATTACTGCATTATGCAACTACCCCTCCATGCTTGAAAATTGAGATTCTAGATTGTGGAATGCAGTATTTGGTTTCCACCAGGAATTGTGAAATCCATGCAGCATCAAAAGTTCAAGTTTTAATGTATCTGTTTATAAAGTATTGTCCCAGAACTATGGAAGAGTTTCCAAGGTAATTTTTGGCAAAGTTCAGATGAATCTCAGTATTAGTGACAATAGTTTTTCCCTGTCATATTCTGTGCCTTTCTGATGGTGAAGTCCTAAACATTTACTTATGACAAGATGGGAATGGGTTGCAGGTCTTTGTGCTTTCCTAGCAAACTTTATGTTGTGCTCTGAAGTAATTTTGACAGGATAGCCTGCCTTGCAATATTTGCTATTGTCTCAAAACTTTTCCATAATTTGAAAATTATGCTTGTTTGGAATCTTTTCCAAATTGGTAGAATACAATGACTTTTAAAAAGATCTTCAAAACTATCTCTTGAGTGAGAAATGAGATGATGGAATATTCTGTATGATGAGAAATTAATTGCGATAAACCAAGATTAGCCTTCCTGCTAGGAGAACCTTGCACATCTTCAGTTGATATGCTTGTTGTAACCTTTCTTAGATCAGGAGTCCCTGCACTCAGTCATTCAAGCCCTGGTCATCTCACGTATGGGATTATTACAATGGGGCTATCCTTGAAGAACAATTGTATGCTTCAACTGGTTAAGAATAAGACAGCACGGGCAGTTCTTGGGGTCCCTAGGATGATCTATATTACATCACAGCTCTGCAAGCTTCATTGGCTGCTTCTGGATGCAATTCAAGGTTATTATCTTTAAAAGCCTGCATGGCATGAGTTCCGGCTACTTGAGAAACTGCCTTACCCCAATGGGTCTGGCCTGGCTCACCTGCATCTTCGGAGGAGGCATGCTGCCTGCCCCATTGATCAAGGAACTCTGGTGGCAGGGTCCAGGAGAAGGGCCTTCTCTGCCATGGTTCTGCCTTTGACACATCTTATCCCCAGGATGAGATTTGGTCCACCTTTTGTCCTTTTGCCTGAAGACCTAGCTGTGCCAGAAGGCCTAATAGAGGAACATCACATTGGAAGTGGTGCTTGAACTAAGAGGCAATCCTATCTCCCACTATCCACCTTGTACAGTATATCCTGTTTCCTCCCTCCTGATCTTTTAATTATATTTTATCTTGATTGGGATTTCTATTTTTATCTTTTAAAATATATTTATTAGGATTTTAATATTTAATATTAATGCTGGAAGCTGCCCAGAATCTTTTGCTAGGAGATGGATGGCAAATATTGATAATAAATAAATAAATAAATAAATAAATAAATAAATAAATAAATAAGAATGAATGAATGAATGAATGAATGAATGAATGATTATAGAAAAAAAGGTAGTCCAAATCATTATTTCACAAAGTAGTCACACAACTGATCTTATATTTCTCTTTAATTGAATCATCTTAACTAATGGGTGTTTCACATTGGCACATCATATGTTGAATGACTTTACATTAAAAATATGAAGCCACCATCAAATATCAGCATTATCTGATCACTTTGGATCCCAATGATGCTCTAGTAAAATTCAATGTTCAAAATGGAGTGAAAACTTTTCCATAGAATTGTCAAGGCTTACTAACATAAAACAATAAAAAATACTATTTAATGTTTTAGTAAAATGCAGCTTTGTAAGGCAATATGAAGGCCAGAATTACCATATACATTTTTCCTTCAAATTAATGTGAGATTTTTTTTAAACCCACTTGAAATCACATTCCAATTTATACTAGTACAAAAAAAATGTATCCAGTAGGAACATTGCAACAATAAACTAGAAACACTGCCAAAGAAATTATTAAGCACTTGTACAATGAGATATTAAAAAAACTGAAGCCTCATTCCCAGAGGAAGTAATCTTTCAGGAAATTGGACAATAGCTTTTAGCATGATATTAATTTTAACTTAAATTCAGTTATTGCAGAATAGTAAAAAATAGATAGGATACTGATTTATACATGATGTATGCTGAAAGATATAAAATAAGATCTTAAAAATATTTTAAAAATCAACATTTTTAGAAGACATTTTGAATGTAATGCTATTGTCTTTTCCCATTGAACCAAATTCCTAAAATCTCAAAATTATTGCATCAGGTAATTGCACAAGCTACAGTTCACAGAGATCCACTTATATTCAGGTACAGTGTTTATGATGGGGCTCTGCTGTCAATACAACAGTGTGATGTTAAACAAATAAAGAAATCCCCATGAGGCATTAACTGCCAGTGGAGAGGCTTTTATAAGCAAACAGTTGCTGAAAACCAGAAATGTTACAGCTGCTGTCTCAAGTGCTTTACCTAGGGCTATTCTTGTAAGTCTTTATTTTTGACATCTCCAGGTTCCTGCTTCCAAAGTAACTAGCATACTGATTCTAAGAGATCCTTCACAGTAGAAGGTGCTACAATGGCATGTATCATCAGCTGATCCTGTAGAATGCAATTTGCAGCAACAATGACAATCAATATACTCATGTGAATAATTCGTGGTGAGTTATAAAACATTGTGGAAGGCATATCCTTCTGCCAGGAAAGCGGTTCCTTATAAAAACAGCTTGGAGCAAATGATAGACTCCGGAACCCACTGTTACTATTCACACTCATATCAGCAAAGCCTTTGTCAGGCAACTTTAACTGAAAGAGTAAAAACAAAAAGGTGGGGACAGAGGAAAAGTAGAAAGAAAAGCTTTGCAAACAGCCTGTACCTACGAAATGATACCATTCATATAAATTTATTTTTCATCTTACTACCTTAGGATATACACAAGCTCATGAACTAGTGGCAAAGAATCGAGTATGCCCTGATTACATAAAGCATGGATATTACTGAAAACCTGTCCATTGTAAATGTGAAATGATGATGTTCCCTTTTTATTAATTAAATTATTAATTTAGGCAGTCATCATCAACAGATATTCACTTACTCTATCTTCTTTCTGCTCCTATTTTAGAATCTAGACATGGTGGGGCATGTCAGGGGAAAAACCCGATTATGAGCATAGCTGCAATTAATACCAATTGAACACCAATTGAACAGACAGCACACCGCAAAAGTTTCACTTTAGAATCCAGAGGTTTATTCGAATTTAAAGTATAGCAAATAAAGCTTTTGCTGTGAAGGCACATTGCAATGAGGGTTAATTGGACAAGCAGTTAAAAGGGATAGCTTGAGGCCGATTGGCAACCTCCCATTTTTCAACATTTCATTATATACCTTAAAATAGCAAAGCATATGACATAACAACAGGGACAGTTTTTCATTCCTTTAACCTCAATTGTCAAGCATGAATTTGATTAGATGGTGGATTTGTTTATATCTGGGTTATTCATATGAGTTCAGTTTGATATACTTGGGAGAGGAAAGGGGGGAGATGTTAGAGGATGGAGTTCCAGCCATAACAACATAGCTGGGTGATAAGTTAGCCATGTTCCAACAGCTGCCTGGTCAGAGGAAGGAGGAGCAAAGTCACCAGGCAACGTTTGATATCCTGGTTGAACAATGTGACATATTGTTTTGGGAAATTGAGAAATGGTGATGTGGAAAGATGGGAAAATTTCAGTACTGGTTTTCCACTAGTTAATGTCAAGATGACATATCTTAATAAACTTGTTCTTTGAAGAATGGAAATGCCTCGGGAGTTCATTTTATAATGGTTGCATTTCTTGGAACCTGACATTAAGCCAGTACTGAAAGTTTCTTGGATTTCCATATTATAACATGATTATTTTTACAGGTACTTTAAGCATACACCTGCTCTTTTCCCACAGCCTCGGCCCCCTTCATTTCGGCATATAGGTAACTACGGTGTCCATGTCAGCTACCATTTTATCAGATGCACATGCTGATTATAAATTTTCCTTTATACTTGCAGCAGACAATTAAGGTCAATATTGAACCCATCTCAGCCCCCCTCCAAATTACTGTGCTACAAGGTGGTCCCCATTATTTTCCCCTCACAGGAAGAAATACATTGGAACTGAAATTGCCAAAGTTGCAAAGAAATGTGGATTGTACTGGATATGTACTAAGTTCCAATAAATCTTAGCAATAGTTCATAGCTCAAAAAAAAGAGTTAAATGTATTAATTATGGAACAATAGGGAAAAAAGGGAAACTCTCCAACAGTCATCAGAATCTGTTTGTCTTAGACTTACCAGTATAGTTTCTTCATCTTTAAAGACAGAATTAAAAGGATGATTTTCTCAATGATCAAATTAGCCATAAAGGTGACCAGTTTTACGCCAACAATAGGAATTCATTGAACTCAAGATGCTCTGTGTGTTTACGTTTATTCTTAAAAGTGACCAAGTAACAGTACTTCCAAGATTTTCTAAATACCACCTGTAAAAGAAGTACACCAATTGGAAATAATATCATCTTTATGAAGCTGGAAAAGTGAGACTATGGTATGGGTTGAATTGAATTAACACCTTGAATTGATTTTAGATTGAAAATATCTCTAAGAAGAAAAATAAAAGAGCCTTCAAGTAAAAACCTAAGAAGAAAATGGATTCGTGGATTATAATATATTCCATGCAAATATGATTTTCTTTTCTTTTCGTCATAAAGAAGAACAACTGCTATTGAACTCATAGCCAGATGGCATTGGTTTGATTATCTTGCTGATTTGTGAAATAAATGAATGAATAATGGAAAGAAGCAGCACCACTGTGCAGAAAGCAATATACTAAAAAGTCTGGCATTTGGTGAATGAATCAAATGTTTATTCAGAAACATTACTAAATCCAATAGAAAAGAATACTGTACATGTAGCTCAGATTGAACTGTCGAGTCCTTTGTTGTCTCTGAGCTTGGTCGTTTACTTGTAGTTATTTTATTACCTGATGAGGTAACTGTCAATGTCCGAGACAACACACCATTTGAAGTTGCCACAATGCAGCATTTCAGAGTTGCCACACATGTGCAAGGGGACAAGAGTGCATGGGGTCACACACAGTTGGGTGTAGGGTGAGGGATGTCACGCGGTAGGGGTCTGGAAGAGCAATGAGCCATGAAGGCAAACCAGTTGTGGCCAGTTCAGAAGCCATCCAGGCCCAAAGAGTACTTGCTGGAGCCAGCCAGGAGCAACTGGGAACAGGAGGGTAGGGTGGTGCCAGGGAGCTAAGTCCGTATAGTCACCTGGGTAGAAACTCCTTTACTTGTATTGTTCACAGCATGCCGAGCTGAGACTCCGGTAAATAGACCCGTTCTGTTCATAGTGCGGCCTCTTCTTTTGCTGGTTTGGCTTGGAACTATGACAGTAACATTATTAATGCTAGCAAATTTCTATAAACAAACAAACAAACTCATAGAACACCAAGGAGCCTACATTACAAAATGTAAAATATAATACAATATTTATTAATATGAGATGTGGGAAGCAATCAAGTTAATTAGGTTTCTACTGCATATACTCATTAAGGAGACTTTTCATATTTGCAATATGTTTCTATGTGTATGTCTATGTGTATGTACACATCACTAAGACACACCTTATAAAACAATGATGTTTATGCTCCACGCTCATATACAGCAATTTTTACTTCTGAAGACCTTTTTAAATTTTGACATATTCCTGAACATTATTACGCATACTTAATTCCCATGATAATCAATGGGACATAAATACATAAAACTATATTTGCAAATTTTAAAAATCAACATACAGAACTTGCGCATAAACAACCATTTACTTGAGGGGATATGTTTGAAATATGCATTTATTATGCAGTTTGTATTTGAAATATTGGCTTGGGTCACTAAGCAAGATATTCAAATACCATGAAGTGTAAAAAATTATTTAGAAAGTGCTGGCTTTGCTTGCACAGGTTTTAGCACAAATGCCAATGAGGTTTATTTCTATCTACAAGTCTTATCAGTCTATACTGAGTAAGCAGGGAATATTTCTGCTTCTAATATCCTGCAGATTTAGTAAATAAAAGGGCAACACAAACATGAAAACAGTTTTAAAAATACACTGGAATCTAAATTTTACCTTGTTCAAAAGTATACATTATAAAAAAATTAGAAAATATATAGATGTGGTTGAACGAAGTACACATTAGATTTTAGACAACAATAATATGCTCGAATGAATGAATGAATGAATGAATGAATGAATGAATGAATATGAAAATTATACAAGTATAAGAAGACTTGCATTCAGGCATATATGAAAAATGTTAATAAGGTTACATTCAGATAAGACCTGGATAAACCAAGGTCTATGTTCATATGGAGCATTGTGTTTGAATGTAAGTCCTTTTTAACTTACATTTATTAAAAAGTGGAAAGGAGGGACAAAGGAAAGTTGGAATGGGGCAGATTCCTTTAAGCTAAAGATTATATTGCCATTATATCTCTTTCTTTGAGGTTCCCAGAGCACTTTCTAATAAAACTGGTGATGACTCTTATTCAATTTTGTAGTAGGAAATACGGAAATTATTTTTGATATATTTGCTCCTAAATTAATATATTTCCCTCAAAATCTGGATGGCCCTGACCGTATTGACTTCTGTAAGGCCTAAAAAATTTGGCTGTTTTCCCAAGCTGTGAGCCAGGTAACAATCTAGTTTATATGATTTGCTCCCCCCCCCCGACCTCATTGGCATTGCATTGTATTGATTATTGTTTTGACTATTTTATTTTTCTTTGTTACTATTAACACGTTAACTGTTGTTACTCATTCAGTCACATATGAGATGGCCAGCCACATAAATCTTATTATAAATAAGCGGTAGACTTGTGCCACTCAATGTAGTGGGTGAGGCCAGTATTAAAATATAATACTTTTACCCAGTTTTACTTAATTTAAATCCCACACATGAAGCACATGAACATAAGACTTCTGAAAAATTCATGCTAGAACTGCAAGTAGATAACAGTTGCTTCATTCTCCTTCTCCCTTTCTGAAATGATTGTTCATATCCTTGCTGTCTCAGGTATTTTTACACAAAGTAATTGAACAAACTGATCTGATCCTAATGAATCCTATCTTATTTTAGCCTACCTATTTACCACTGTAGCATTATTTAAAAAAAATAAATAAGGAACTTTAGCTGAAAGACCAAATGTATTTGTGGCAAACAATCAAATAGTAAATGATGTACTAAATTGTATTTTAAAAGCTATAAATCATTCTGCTATAATATTATGTGACAGATTTTTACAAAATTATTCAGTACGCTAAATAAGATGGGCTGGATACACGGACAGACGGATAAATGTTATAAAGATAATATTATGCTACAACTCTAAAATTCTGCTTTACCTGCTTCTATTTGATCAATTAGAGCAACTTTAATTTGTGATATCTATATATCATCTATCTATCTATCTATCTATCTATCTATCTATCAATCTATCTATCATCTATCATCTATATCGGGGTGTCAAAGTCTCATCATCACGGCAGCATCACGTTATGTATCGGGGCATTTTTCTCCTTCACTAAATGGGGTAGTGTTGTGGCCAGCGTGTAGTACATCCGGCCCATGGGTCAGGAGTTTGACAGCCCTGGTCTATATGGTAGCCTTACATAATGGTAGCCTTCTACTGAGGCTTTCTGTTTGGTTTCATTATTAAAATTTGTTATAGTTTGCAGAAATATCAGCACTGGAAAGAATCATGTTATACAATGGCATGGTATACCTTTAGCAGGTATAATATAATAGGAATAAAAATAAAAAGGGAGTTTACTTGTAACAAATGTGAAATGGAATGAATACAAGAACGTTAATATGATTATTTGAATAGAGTGAGAAGATTTTTCCAACCTGGTACCATCCATTTAATAATGGGATTAAAGCTCTCAATATTACTCAGTAGGGCAGTACTCTGAGAACTGTAGTCCAAAGATCTGGCAGCCATCAGCCACCAATTATACTATTATATTCAAAGCCTTGTACTGGAATTTTTTTTTCTTTTAAAAAGATGTGGCTGCCTTAAGGTTTGACTTTATTCTTTCTTTACTTATTTATTTGTCAGTCTATTTGGCAAAAGGGCATTGCAGGACCTATTCACAGACATCTTGTTTTCCTTCACACAGCATGTAGTTGTTGTATTTAATTACTTCATTCCATTGACCTACATTGTAACCTTTTTGTCTGTGTGAATGAGCATTATCCTCAGGTTACCTGTGGTCTGGGCAAACTGCATAATAGAAAGAAAGTAAATAACATTAAAAATAAAACATATCACGAGTACTTATCATATAGCATGATCTCAGGAGCACTTAAAGAGCTAAAAATCAACTTAGCGGAACCGATCACGGGGGAAGAGCTTAAAAAAGCAATCGTTAGGCAAAAAATTAATAAAACTCCTGGACCGGATGGCCTCCCCGCAGAGGTATACCAAAAACTAGGCGAGACATTTGAGCCCTTGATGCTCGCTATGTTTAATGAGGTTTTGACCGATGCCACAATGCCGGATTCGTGGAAGGATACATTTATTACACTGATTCCAAAAAACAACACGGATAA
>JAOYMU010000302.1:27686851-27697474 GCA_025802295.1 Psammodynastes pulverulentus | reverse complement strand
CCCTTTTTAACTGGAAGCCGCTTTGAATACTTAGAAAAGCGGGGTATAAATTCTTAAAATAAATAAATAAATAAATAGTGATGCAGTGGACTAGAGGTGGAGATCTTGCCTCACAATCAGGAGGCTGTGATTTTGATCGTAGGTAGAGGCAGATATTTCTCTCTCTGGGCACAATGAGTAAATATCAGCTGTGAACTCTGAATTGACAACAGGAAGGCCAGTAAACACTAAGCTCCATTCAGTTGCCCCAACTCCACCCCCACAAGGGATTACGGGGTCATTAAAATATAAAAATAAATAATAAATAAATATTCAAATAAATCAAACTAACAAACAAAAAACCCTTTCCCAAGGTGATGGCCTTTTATTCTACATATAAAGTGAATATTACAAATCTAATGGTCAATTACCTTGGATTTTTTGTACTAAGCATTTTCTTTTTATGGGCAGGTCTTTAAAGGCTTACTCTTTTCATGACCTTACCATGTCTGCTCCTCTTGCTTTACATCTTCCCACGTAGCACAAGCAAATAGGAAGGAAGGGATCACAGTTACCATTTTTCTTTACCTTTTGTTCTTGTACTTTTTACTGATTTCACCTGTCTGCAAGACAACATTACAAGTCCATCATTTCCATCAATTTTAAAAAAACCAAAGTGTGGAAGAACCAGTTATACAAAAAGAGGCAGCTTTTATCCAACAGTGCATAAGATCCAATTGCAGTACAGTTATTCCCCTACAATTATATCAACCCCTGCAAGTGAATCACACAGCTTTGTTTGCATTGGTGTAAATCATAAATAAATACAATACATTTATGTATAGCAGTGGCAAATGATGGCAAGATTGCCTTCTTGGAGGTCTGATAGAGAATTACTTCGTACATTTCTGACCTCAATAATGGCCAGATCCTGCTGATGGAAAGCAATACTAGTTCTCATGCTACATCATGCTCTTAGGAGATTTAACTATGATGTGTCATTTTATGTTTGTCCTCTGCAAGGGTGCTTAAAATTTTATCAATACTTTTGAATTTTCTGCATCGATATGACTAAAAATCTGTTCTCCACACAAGTCCTAAAACTAGATAAAGATGGCCCAGTTAAATAAATGAATCAAATTCTAGCTCTTCCTATAAACTCTGATTGTCCTTCTTAGGATTGCACATTAAAAAAAAACCTTGCCTGATTGAAAATGAAAAGCTTGTATATACCTTTGGCACATACAAATATGTAGCTTTAGATGATTTTCTTCAATAAATGAATCATCATATTATGGTTATTGAAATAAGGCATAAAATCCTTCCAAATTTGATAGAATTATCGTCCAAGGATATTCATTTTACCACTGGAATTCACCTAAATTCTAAATTATTGAAATGTTTTGAAGATCAATTTAGATTTCTTTGTTCTGAATTTTTTTTCATGCTGGTATATAATTAGTAGTAAAATGCTTAAAAATTTGAAGTTTTATATACTATTTTAAACTATAACCCGCATTTTATGAATTAATATACTCCCAAAGTGTCTCAGCAACACTATTTCTTGAGTTTTATACACACACACACACACAAACTTTCCAATTTATTCATCAGAAATGTGCTTGGGGTTTTTTTGCCACCATACCTTATTCTCACTGTAAAAATGTTATTGAAATTCCATACATACAAGAAATATTGAGTGCAATATTTAGGCCCAAGCACATAAGCTGTGGAACAAAAGAGCTGTTCTAACCACTTTACTGGATGTCACTTCAGTGTGCTTCTCACCAAAGATCTTCACATCAAATGTTCCATTGCAAATAAATGCCTTGTTCTCTGTTGAGATGGGGAATGATATTCATAGTGGACAAGCATGGCTATGAAATCAATTGTTGGTGGATAAGCTCACTTATCGGTGATCCTATTTCATTCTGCCTATCAAACCTCTAGCTTTATCCTCTGTCTCAGTTTTCATGCATTTTGGTATAGCTATTATAGAGGAATGAACTAGTTATAGCTTATGGTAATATGGCTGTCTTAGTTCAAGCAAGTGAAAAAGATACTTTATCTTTCTCAATGGAAAACAGAAGGAAATCTTTATTCCCCTACACCATGAACAGATGTGGCAGGCATTGGTATGGAATAAATTTCTTTTTTCTTTTGTATTGTCTTATCAACCTTGAATTGGTTTCTAGCAGATGATCTGACTGTCATTCTGGAGCACATCTTTTTATTGATGAAAAGAAGAGAAAATCATTAGTATTAATGCTGGAGAAGGTGCATGTAATAAAAGAAGCAGAATGAAAAACACAAATAGAATATTAAATTCAGCAACTGGTAAGAATGCAAGTATAGTTGAAAGTCAGGTTTCAGAGAGAATTCAAGATGCCGGCTTAAAACTATGGTTTTAGAAGTGGCTGTGATTGATTCAGTCAGGTGAGACACATATCCAGGGTTTTTTTGTCTTTGATTCTCCAGTGTTTTGATTATGTTTTCCCAAAAAGTTTATTTTTTAAAAAAAGTGCATTTATATAGGCACAATGACCCAATGCTACTTTTCTGATCTGTGTGGTCAATCTGAAGATATTATTTCAAACCACTGTAGTATGTAACATGGGAACATCAGATTTGTGTTCCCACCTTTAAAGTGAGACTAATACCAGTTTTGGGAAAATGAAAGGGACTTAGTAAGAAAATGTCCTGTCCTAGTTCATACAAGTAGCACTCAAGAAGGAATTAGTATGTTTATTTCACATATAGCCACCATAAAGCATTCACCCAAACCCCAAGTCAATTTCCCAGTTTGTAGGAGAGTAGCGACCTTGGTGACTGGATGTCTTCCAACAAGGACACCAGAAGCTCATCAATAGAATATAACTAGCAGAGGCAATCTGACACTTGAAGTACAGGCAACAATGAGGCAGCCAGCTGGCTACAAAGTAGTAAGGCTTGAATGCAAAATGGAGAAAGGTGACTGACAGCGACCAAACCAGAAGGGATGCCAGCAGTTTTGGCTTCAATGATTCAAAGGGACAATGAAGCAAAGATCAGGTCTCCACAAGATAATCCAAGTTCAAACACAAATCCCAGAAACAAGTTCAAGGCAACAAAATCATCCTTGAACAAGATCCAATGTTTGTCTATGACAGCCACCTGATTCTGTCTGCCTGCTTAAATCAATCCCAACTAGTGCTTCTTATTAGGAGGTGCAAGGCTACTGCCTCATGAATAGCCTCACCAACCTCTGCTGTGCCTTTTGGCATTCAGCTCAGCAGATTGGACAACTGTTTCTCTTCAGAGTCAACCTATTGCCACTATGCCTCTTCATCATGGATTGCTCTTCTGAGCTGGCTAGCAGCAGCCATGCATCTCCATCTCCTACTTGTTTCAGTGGTGCTCGTCTGGTAGATCATTTACCCCTCTTCCCAACATTCCCAGGAGTACATCCCATTCAGCCCTCTGAAACTCCTGAAGTCTCATGTTACCCCTTTGTGATAGCTCCGGATGTGCCTCATCTTCCTCCTAGGAGCTAGTCTCTGGCAGAGCCATCAAGAAAATAGGTAGAAAGTCAAAACTATGTTTTTTTCCATGAAACTTTAATCAGTATAAATATATTGATTTATATACTTGTCTGCTAATATATTGATATATTGATTTTTAAAAGGCTAATGTAAACATTGGACATGCAAATACATACAGAAATCCATTTATTAATACATGAACTGTAAAAAAGAATCTAATTGAATATTGTTAATTTGAAACAAACAGAATAGACATATGAGGGTATACATAATTCAATGATAATGTATTTACCTTAGAATTATAAGTGTTATTACATTATTATAGTCACTTGCACCAAACAGTTTTTTCTATTTCTAATGGTGATGGTACCTATTTTCTCTTACATCAAATTGGACTAGTTGTATTAGAATTTTTGTAACATAACGAAAGTAATTTCATCTATATATTTGTTCAGTTTTTATTGTATTTTTATCAAAGTAAAATGAAATACACAGCCATAACAAATTTAATGGCTTTCTTCTCATGAGGCATCTTACACTTTTCTTGCTTTTCTACTCACATTGTGAATAAACAGTATCCTTTTAACCTTTTACCTTGAGCATAACAAACTTTTTTAAAAATGTGTTAATACATTGTACAACACTTATTATTTGATGCAATTGTTTGTACAGGAGATAAAAGGACACATAAGCAAAAATCTAATTAATACATTTAGATACACCACCTAAACTACATCTAGTAGTTTAAACATTATTTTCCTTTGTTTTACCACTCAAGTGTCCATGTCATCCAAAAAAGTACATCCTTAATATGTATGACAGGATAATTATAGTTGCTGAGAAACTATCTTCAAAACTGGTCACAAGGCTAAGTTACCGTACTTATTGGATAATCTGCTTCCACTGGTTTCTGCCTAGCCAGGATATTGTGTGTGTGCTGTGTCCTTATGCAATTGTAGATTTGTGTAAGTACTCTTCATTATATTTAATTGAATGTTCCCATGCAGCTTTTACATTATTATTTTTTATTTATGTATTTCCTAAGTCACCTAGGAGAGACAGTTTGACATAATAATTAAGGCAGCAGGCTAAAAACTGGATTACCATGAGTTGTAGCCTGCCTTGGATGTGAAATTTGGCTGAGTGACTTTGGGCTGGTTGTTCTCTTAGCCTATCATATCAGGTTTTGGTGACACTTGTCCAGGCTGTCTGAGAATTGGACAGGATTGCACAGAAGGAAAAAAAATAAGGATTAATTACTTGCTGAAAATGGCAAACAAATATTTATGTACAGTTTTGTGATGAATTAACAAATTGCAAAGGATTCTTTGCAAAATTTGGACTTGACTCATGTCAAGTCAGAAAGCTATGAATTGCTAAATATGGGGATAATCAATATTTCTTTGTGGGAACTAATATTTTTATCTAACCTCTCTTAAAGAAGTATTCAGTGGATCCAACTGTATTTTTTATTTATTTATTTATTTATTTATTTATTTATTTATTTATTTATTTATTTATTTATTAAATAGCTTTATATTGCTGCCTATTCGCCCAAGGCGACTCAAGGCAGCTTACAATAATATAAAACTAAATGCTATAAAATTTATAAATAAATTAAAATAATAAAATCACTCCCCACCTCTCACCCCAATGACAGCAGATCACACAAGCCATTTGATGGGCTCCATCCCACTCTGGGTTCCTCAGACCAGCTAACAGAACCAGGTCTTCAGCGCCTTCCAGAAGAGAATTAGAATGGGGGCCTGTCTAATCTCAGGAGAGAGCCACCACAGACAAGGCCCTTCTTCTGGGTCCCACCAGGTGCATCTCCCTTGGGGATGGGACCCGCAATATTCCCTGCCTTTGATAACATTCATCCAATCTCAAACTACTCTTTTAATGGAAATTATCACTACATTCTTACTGACTTTCCATTTGGGGGAAGAGATTGCTGAGAAGATAGTGACAATGCTTAAAAAGATATTATAGAAGAGGATTGTATGGAGTCTGGATAATCTCTAGTATGGATTCAAGCCTGGTCCTAAAACATGAAAAGCAGTGATCATTGTAATGATCACTTTTCTTAGGATTTACATGGGGGAGTGCACTTTTTTGGTTGTTTTAGATGTTTTGAGAATTTCATGGGTAGTTGTTGCTCTGCTCATATTGTTTAACATAATTACATAAAGCTGGTGAAGAGGATATCTGTTAGTTCAGGGTGAAGTATAAGCAGGTGATGACACTAATTATGTATTGCCATCCCAAGTGATATATTATGAGCCACAGATGTTATGGAAGTCATGAACCAGTTTCTAGAGGTTGTGATGATAATAGTATGGCAAAAGAAGCTTAGATTAACTCCATAGCATAGCTAGATGCAGCTGCTTATTATCAGCAGACATCTGAATAATCTCGGCAGTCCTGATAGCTACTTTGGATGGATTAGGTTACAGCCAAAGTATTTAATATCTGAATTCTTAGCGCCTGCTTGAGTAGCAGTTCAAATTCAGGATTGACAACATGCAGCTTTAGCTAGTATTTTTGTTACGACTCTATCTAAACCAATATGTCCTTACATCTGTAATTTATTTCCTGATCACAACTCATTTGGACACTGCAATTTATTTTATATGGGATTGCCTTACAAGCAAAGAATATGGACAAGCCAGGAGAGGAGGAAGGGAGATTTCTGATACTCCGTCTGCTTTACCCAAAGAAGCTCAGTGGGGAAGCTGACAGGAAGTCAGAAGCCATTACTTTTTTGTCCATCATGGACTTTCTGTTTCTCTATTTAGATAGCAAAATATCTTCGAAATGATCCAATGTGGCAACATTAGTCTAGCTATACCTAAATATAGCTTAATGTAGTACACAAATGAACTTTCTGTATTGCATGTGTAAAACACACTATGCATCGTATCTCTCCCAGATGAGCAATATAAATAAATGTAAAACTATAAGTTTTCATGTGACCAGAATCTTTTGCTATCAGATTGTGAATTGTTGGATACTTCTACACATATAGCTGAGCTTTCAAAACAACTCTGAACTGCCTGTCATCATAACTCTGAAAAAGATGTGTACAGTAATTGACACCTTATTGAAGATGATATTTTAGATTATGATGCTGTTCCTATAATGAGTTCAATTACTATGTATAATGTGTTATATAGAACTGTTAGTCAATCATAAATAAAGTATACCTAATAATTCTAGACACAGACACAGAAATCAAAGTTGAACTTGAAATTCTGTATTTTTTTAAACACGAATATAAAGACTTAGGAAAGCTTGAGATGAGTCATAATGAACTTCTATGATTTTAGTTTAAACAAACAAGTGTAACATCTTAGACCACAATTATTCATTTCATGCCAAACAAATAATAAAATCCTCTTGCTGTTAGGTTTAGTAGTAATGCTTTGCAGATTTTTTAATCATCTTCTTTTGTTTGCAGACTTCCAAGAATTATTTGGGTACACCCTGCTGCCACCCCATGTATAGATTTGTCCTTGAATAACATAGCTGAAGAATTTTTTGATTGCATACAAGGACAGTGTAAGAACTAGTAATAGCACCGCAGCATTCTGGAGTGCCATCCTGCTCACAATCTTTCAAACAAACAGGGAAAAATATTTAATGGAAAGAAGAAGGAAAAGAGTATCATATGACTCTGGCTTATTAGCATTGTGTGATTGCCACCCCATCAGAACATCCCACACAGCTGGAATACTGATTAATAAATAAGAGGCACAGAGAGGAATATATTACAATCACTCTACAGAGTTAGTAAGATGAGATGAAATTGATGGAATAACTTTAAACAAGAGGGAAATTTGAAGGAAATTACAATTTGCTTATGGATATCCCACCAGCACAAAAAGAGGCAAAACTTGTTTGATAAATAATTCATAGCAGAATATTTGTTCAGCCCTAACTGATTTTTCTTTTTATTTCTGTCAGGAAAATAGAAGCACTTGCTATTAGCATAGAACTGAAAATGTGTTTTGATTAAATTACCTCTCATTATGCATTCTACAGTTGACTGTGTCCCTAAGATGGAAATGACACTGTTTTCCCTGTTCTGCAGCTGTCTTTCTATTGCTGTGTTGTTTCTACCAAAATGTACTTCTGTTTCTTGCCTTTATTCAGCTACAAATCAATCAAAAAACTGTCTTTGTGGTGAATGTCCTATCTATTAGATGGGAGTATATCATATTATTTCTTTTGGAAGCACTGAACAACTCTGTTCTGGTTTGCATCGGTAAATCTTAGAAAAGTCACATAACATAGTTTCCCATTATTTTATTCATATAATATAAATATATGGACAGTTTTGTGCTTAAAATAATGTGGGCAGAGCAAAGCTAAAAGTGATTGCAAAATTTTATTGACTTCTATCTATTAGCAAAAGGAATGAATGGAGTGTTTGATCAATGAACTATTTGATTTAGAAATTTGATTTGCATGTGAACATATACACAAATGAAATTTACAGACATAATCAGCAGTATTACAACAAATGAATTCAATTTGGTATCTCCAGAACTATTTAGAAGGCTGCTGTGCATGTTTAGAAATTATTTTTATAATTTTAGTATCAAATCGGAAACTTGAACTGGATGGCAAATCCAATTCAAATTGATATTTATGATAGATTTTGCTTGATGTAGATATCCTTATTTAAAAAATATGAGCAAGCTGTCTTATTTTTAGATATTAATAGCATAAGTACATACCATAAATGGCTTTAAAGGTTTTACTCACAAGCAAACTGGTAGCCACTGCAGATCATAGAATGGTAATGCAACAGAACTGTTCTGTACCAGCTGAAGCTTCCAGATACATTTTAACAGTAGCCCCACATACAGCACATTGCAGTAGTCCAAGCATGACATGACCAGGGCTTGAGTGACTGAATGCAGGGATTCCTGATTCAGGAAAGAGCATAACTGGAACACAGCACAAAGTTTTGCAAAGTCTTTCCTAGCCATGACTGCCACCTGCTTTGCAAGAAGTTGCAAGTCTAGGAGAAAGGCCAGATCGTGCGCAGGTCTGTCTGGGGTAGTTCAGAATTAAAGATGTTACATTCCTGGAGTCAGAAACTCCACATGTCCAAAGCCACTTGATCTTACCAGGGTTCAGCCAAAGTCTGTTATTCCTCATCCAGACCTTCATAGCTCCCAGGCACCATGAAAGTTCAGCCATATCATCACTTGGGTTGCCAGGATGGAGATATAAAATTGAGTATCATCAGCATATTGATGGTATCTCATTCTATGGTGGCAAATGACCTCAGCCAGTGATGCCATTACAACATCCTCCTTTTAAAATCCAGATTTTGGAAAAGAGGCCATATATTATTCTTTAAACATAATGTGTAAAATAATTTTTTCAGGATTTTTCAAGTATTCAGAATTTATTTAATGTCTAATGTTCAACCATAGAAGGAAGCTATGTATGGGATTACACTCTACAACATTGAGTACAAATAGTGAACAAATTTTCTTAGTGTTTTCTTTTACATGATGTATGTTATCTTACCAATATTGTAAATCCAAATTGATCAGACTACTGTGATGTATGGTACAAACACTCTTATGGTTTTCATGGTGATTATTATGCCACAATGCTGAAAATAATTACTCATTGATAGTTTAAGATACATATGAGATGTATTTATATTACTGGCAAACAAGGATCTAAATTATTTTAGGGAGAACTGGGAGAAAATTGCATTGAATATTGCTCAATAGATTTTGGATGAAAAATACATAAGCAAATGATACATCCCTTGCTTGTGTTATCAGAAGATTTAAGTACATCTATTCTCTTAATAACATTTTTATCCTATAATTTCACTATATTTTCATCCAGTGGCATGATACCATTATTTAAAAGCACTTAATAACAAAAATTTTATTTTATAATACCATCTAATTAGAACCATGAAACTTAAAGTCCAACTCCAGTTGACCTTATGGATATGTCGATGTAGCTTTTTTGGCAACAATATGGAAGTCATTTCCATTGCTTCCTTTCAGTTTGTTTGTTGACTTCCCAATTTAAGTACATTAAATAGTACTTGGCCCCTGTCCAAGTACTATGCCGGTGAATTAGATGCTGCAGAACAGCTGAAAATCTTTGTAACATTAAAAACAAAAACAAAACAAAAAATCCACCAAACAGACGGCACAGCAGCACAAATGTAATCAAATTCCTGGATGAACAAATACATTTTAAGTTGGCACACATCCTCAATGGAGGAGGACAGAATAATGAAAGCAACATAGGGTACAAATATTATTATGGTGAAAACAGAAGACTCTTGTGGCTGCCCACCTTAGCCTGGGTTACTTGCAAAATGTCACAAGCATCAGAGATATTTATAACTGAATAAGGAGAACATTCTATGGTGATAAAACTAAGGGAACCTTGCAAGAATTTTAAGTGGGTATTTCATATTAGGACAGGTAGATATGGTGTGTTTAAGTGTTCTGCCTGGCTTACATGTTAGTTTCTTTTTCAGCTTTCTCTATACATTGCAATTTATGATAGACAGATAAACTATCATAGGCTATCCAGGGAACAGTAAGAGATTTCAATTAAAACTCCATCCCTTTTGTATATCTGAGTACATCACTCATACATAAAAATGGGCGGGGTTTTGATCATGAAGTCACTTCTACCTTCTTGCTAGTTTTTACCCCTACCTCCATCCTACAAATGCTCATAGCAAAGCTTCATTAATTACATTATAATACATTACATATTACATGACCACTATATAATATGAAAAATTGTGATCTATAGTTGTCTGTGCACTATTCAAACACTTGAACAGACTGAAAACTGATCATACAAGATGAGTTTTAGAGAAACCTGCAGATATTATAGCATTAGGCATTGTTAAAAAGGCTGACAATTCAAGTCATAATGTACTATTTGTTAACTGTTGTACTTAAGAAGTCTGTTTCTGGTTTCATAATTAAAAGGTGTTGATGGTCTTTGGCCTGAGAAGGAAATTCATTAAGAAGCAGTTCACTGAAGTATTTAAAGCCAAGTGAGAAGATAAACACCTCCAGAAATTTAGTGTTTCCATATCTATCTTGTTTTCAAT
>JAOYMU010000302.1:27664026-27685809 GCA_025802295.1 Psammodynastes pulverulentus | reverse complement strand
GTTGAATTACTGTAATTTTTCTTTTATTATAATGTTTTTTTTTAAAATAAATAAAATTTATAATTAAAAAAAAAAAAAAAAAAACCTAACAGAAAACATTGTCTCCAAAAGAGTAGAAAAGGAACTAGAATAGATGATCAGCTATACTGGATTTAAATCTCACTAACAGAATGTAAAGATGGAAGGTGTTGAAGTTATAGGAACCTTAAGGGGAGTGATCATGCAATACTGAATTCAAGCACTAGGAATAGAACAAAATCAAACTGGAGTCTTAGATATTAAGGGAACTAATTTCAATAAAGTTAGAGAAAGCTTGGGAAGGATTCCATGGAGGAAAATCCTCAAGGAGAAACCAACACAAGAAGCGTGGGAAATTTTGAAAAGTGAAATTATAAAAGCTAAGTCTAGCACAATTCCAATGAAGAAGAAAAATAAGGGATCTCAGAAGAAACTACAATGCCTATACAAAGAACTCTCTGATAAACTGAAAGGCAAAAAGGACAAGAATAAATAGTGGAAAGAGGGGTACATAACTAAGGCAGAATATCAGCAAATAGCCCGTACCTGCAAAGATGAACAAATGTCAATTTTTTTTAAAATGCTCATTTCAACTTGTAAAAAACAAGAAAAAAGTCAAGGAAATTATGGTCCATAAATGGGAGAAAATGGAAAGTAGGTGACAAGCAGTAGGGAGAAAGCAGAACTGCTTAATTCATTTTTTGCATCTGTCAATCAAAAATATTATAAAATGCTGATTAGGAATGCAAGTCAAAATAAGCAAGAAAATAGCAAGAGAACACTAGACTAGTCATTACTAGACTAATACTTTATAAATTTTTTGAAGGCTGTGAAGAACAGGCTTTTCCCTCAAACGTTGGGCCAGAATATTTTTTTTAGGCAATAGAGGTGTAAATCATACTGGCAGCTTGAATTTTTACTTGATATATTACAGTGATGGGATTCAAATTTTATTACTACTGATTCTGTAGGTGTAGCTTGGTGGGCATGGTATGGTTTGGTGGGCATGGCAGGGGAAGGATAATGTAAAATCTCCATTCCCTCCCCACTCCTTAGAAAAGGTTGCCACTAGTTCTCCGAACCACTCAAAATTTCCACTACTGGTTCTCAGAACTGGTCAGAACCTACTGAATACCACCTCTGATATATTATGGTTTTATTAAGTTGGGTTTTGTTTTAATATGGGTTTTTTGGAGTGGGGTAGGTGTGGGGTATGAGTTATTGTAGTGATGTGTTTAAGATAAAAAAAGTATGTTCTAAATAAATAATATCTACACACAATTTCCTTTTGCCATGAAATATATTGCTATGTGTTTCAATGTGCATATTTAAACTATCCTTAGTTATTGCTGCTTAGCTGCTCCAAATTTTGTGAAGTGTGCTGGCACATTATTCTGAGTTGTAATTTTGATTTATTTATCAAATTTATATAACTCCCATCTCACCAGAAGTTACTCATAGATGATAAAAGTTACATCCATTGCAAATTCGACATTGCTATGTCATTATTGTATCCTATCCAAGACATTACTACACGTGCCTTGAAAAAATATTGAGATTTATTGTTGGGGCATTTCTGTGTTCAATTTATACATGACCTTTTTCAACATCCTAACAATATGATAAATATTGAATTTTTCATTACCTACTAAATAAATTAATTCTCAATTTTCAAAATTAATCTAGAATGCTGTTTTAAATTCTAGGCAGCAAAGTTGTCAACTGTGTAAAAAATACACAGAATATCCAACTTTGAGATTAAGTCATCTATCTTTAATATTTGTTTTAATTTTGATTACATTTAGTTATTGGCTGTGAGTGATCAGTTGCCTCTCTTAACTGAAATCTCACTTTCTTTGCAGTCTTAAATTATATCTTAATGCTTCATCTGATATAACTATATTATCCATCTAATTTATCTAATTTATCAAAATTCTTAGTCACATATATGATTATAGTTTGGGATTATTTACAGAAAGAAAATTGAATAAAATTGATAAAAAAGAAATACACATTAAACACTGAACGTGAATAATGTTAAGTAAAGGCTACTAAGTTACATCTATGAAATGGTGTGGATAAATAATGTGATTATTAAATACATTAATTGATATTTAATGGAATGCTTTTCTCTCTTCCCTGTTGTAAAAACTCACATAAAAACATTATGTTTCTAAATTTAAATCTCTTTTCCTGTTATCATTTCTTATCAGAATAAGATTCTTTGCATTTGGTAAGTCAAGAGTAAAGTATTAGTCTTCAATCATCATTAAATAATCATTTGATAATCAATGAAACTCTATTAATCATCACACATTCATTTGATACTTATGAGTTTGTCACATAGTTTTTTCTGAGAGTTCACTTATAATATTCAGTAGCTAATGAGCATATAATAAGCATATAAAATCTCCCTAAATTAACATAGTCAAAGTACATTTTTCTTATTTGCACTTTTTATACCCAATAGATTTGGAATATCTAAGGCAGTTAACAAACCCAACAATGTAACACAGACAATTACTATGAATATGTTACAGATAATGTTTGAGAAATTATAGACTGCTTAATGACCAGAGTTATGATGGCATCCCAAAATTACATAGAAATCTGTTTAAAATTTATGACAGCAGTAGTGTGTCCATGGTCATTCACCCTTACCGCAGACCATAGGTATGCTGCAGCACCTTCCCCCCACCCCGACTCTTCTAGCCAATTCTGCCCCAATGAATTTGGGCCAGGAAGCAGTTGACAGGTGCAATTCCTTATGGAAATGGTTGAAATGGTGGCAGCTTTTGGAGCTTTCTGCTCCATTAGCTGGCTGCCAATCAGAATGCTGGCCGGAGGCTGCGAGCCTCTCCTGGTTCTTGCCAAGGTTTTAGAAAGCTATCCCCTCCCTGCATTCAGAACACATTTCCCAAACCCTTTCCTTTGCTTTAATCCCTTTCCTCCCCAGAAAGCTACAGTTGTTCAATAAAGAAAGCAAAAAAAGCTGACAGGGATTAATTTGTTGAGCTTTCTTCTCGCCCTCCTCTTCCAAAAATTAGGTGAAAAAATTAAACTCGCCATTTCTATTCTCCAATCTCCATTTTAAAAATCTGACCACGACTCTAGGCTGAAGAGTAAAGGAATGTTACAAAGAAGAGGCTGTCAACTTATTTTCCAAAGCACCAGAAGGCAAAACAAGAAAGAATGGATGGAAACTAATCAAGGAGAGAAGCAACCTTGAATTAAGGAAACAGTTCCTAACAATTAATTAGTGGAACAGCACACTTCCAGAAGTTGTAAGTGCTTCACCACTGGAGGTATTTAAGAGAAGACTGGACAGCTACCCATCTGAAATGGTATAGGTTCTCCTCCTTGAGCAGGGGATTGGACTAGAACAAGATCTATACTGGCCTCCCTGAATTTTAAAATACCAGCAGAAAAAAAATTAAGCATTCTCCTTGATTTTTTTTTGTTTTCTCTTTTTTTCATACTTTATATTAATTTAAATTAATTTTTGCTTTCTTTTTTTAAAAAAATCTTTAATAAAAACTGCATACATAAAAGAAATTTGATCTGCATTCAGAGAAATGGCCCTTTCTTCCTGAATGCATCAAATGTTCTTTTGAAGCTGCAGTTAATATTTTACCCATGCGAAACAGAAAATAAAGATTATTCTCTTTTAGTTAACATTTGTCATAATCATTTCTTTTAACAAATATCAAGTCATAGTTACAACTCAGAGAAATGGGTATTATTTTAAATATTAACATTATTTTACAGTATATCATCAGTACAGCAGTAAGTGGACACCTTGTAATATGTCCACTGAAAAGCAAGATTTATCATTTCCCAGATTTCATTGCTAATTCATTGCTATGTGTAATAAAGATATGTGCATATCACTATAAATATTGGTTGGAAAAAAAGGCTTCCATCTCCATAGTTTTAATTTAATTAGACCAGAAAACTACTCTTGATATGATTTTTTTTGTTACCTGTATTTATTTTATCACCACTAGAAACCTATGCCAATCTTAAAACTACCATAAAAGCTCTTTCTTCTTTAGTCAGATTTTAACAGCCTTTTCCACTTCAAATACCCACAAAGGTATTCCAATAAATTTGAGAAAAGTAAAAGTCACATGGCAACACATCTGGACTGTATGAAATATGGATTTTGATGAGATCCATATTCACAATGGCCTTTGGGTAGAATGTGGGGAATGCTTCTAGTGTTATGTTGCAATAAAATATTCTTATACTTGTTAACTCATAGTTTTCAAAGTTTGAGCATTGCAACAAAATACCAAGTACAAATAAATCCATATGAGGAATACTGTTTCCAGAAACTGTAACCATGATTTCTCCTGAAACATTTTGAATTGTATTTTTCCAGAAGCTTTATGATGATATTCCTTGAACATTTTGATTCTAAATCAAAAATGATATTTTTGTCAAAAAAAATTTTCACAGAACTCTTGGATTCTGCAAGAATTTGAATGGGTTCTATGGGACTAAGGGAGAAAAAAACCTATTTACTGTACACCTACTTTTAAATGCACACTCAGCCATCCCCATTTGCTTCTGTGATGCTCTTTGCTTCTCATGGACTATAGATCACTGTCATTTGTTATCACAAGCACTTGGAACAGAGATGGTATTCAGCAGGTTCCGGCCAGTTCTGGAGAACCGGTAGCAGAAATTTTGAACAGTTCGGAGAACCGGTGGTAACTTTGCCCCAGGAGTGGGGTGGAATGAAGATTTCGCAGTATTCTTCTCCTGGAGTGGTGGGAATGGAGATTTTACAGTATCCTTCCCCTGCCACGCCCACCAAGCCACGGCCACAGAACCGGTAGTAAAAATGTTTGAATCCCACCACTGATTTGGAAGTCATCCATGCAGGAAGTGGCTAGCTTCTTTTTATTGTCACCATTCAAATCATCTGTCTTCCCATGTAGAAATGCACAAACACTCGCTTCTGCCCTGACCCCAAACTCTGACAAACATTTCCCAATATAACCCCTGTTTTTAACATTCCATGTTTTCAATTCTGAGGTACCTGAAATCCAACAAGTTATTTAACAAACTTATTAAGCACAATGAAAAAGTATTATGCCAACAATATCCACCCTAGATATATTTGCCTATGGATATGCATATTTATTAAAGCCCAACATATTTTTTTACAAACATAGCTACAAACTCATACATTTGCAAAATAGTAGAGAAAAAAGTGAAAGCAGAGCAATGGTGTTAAACTGGTTCAAAGGATAAGTTGATGGAAGACTATTTTTATTAATACTCAATGCAATCTCCTAATATAAATAGTTATAAAACTTCCCCAAACTCCTTTTTTTAAAAAAAGAAATTTCTTTGTTGCTCTTTGTTATATATATTTATTTAGTACATTTTTCCTAATACCATCATCAGCTTCATTATTGCTTACATGCTGCCTAATGAGAGATACTCAGACTATAGTAGCTATCAAGTTACAAAGTGTTCTAATATGCCAAACTAAATGATTAAATCTAATTTATACTCAACAAATTTTGAATACTACTGCACAGAACCCAGAAACACTCCATGCTATAGCAGGGTTAGTATCTGAAAGTATCAAGGTGGTATAAACATGTCTTAGTATAGAGTACAAATGTCTCTATAGTAGGCACTGAAGAAGCACATGCATGTTACAGGGAAGGTTCAGTGGTTAGACACTGAGCTTGTCAGCTGAAAAGCTGATAGTCTGGGTTTAAGACCTGGGTGCCACACAAAGGGGTGAGCTCCTGTTCCTGCCCTAGGTCCTGCCCATCTAGCAGTTTGAAAGTATGCAAATACAAGTAGATTAATAGGTACCACTTGGTAACAGTGTTTTGTGCACTTTTGGTGTGTAGGCATGCTGGCCATACAGCTATGGAAAATGTCTTTGAACAATGCTGGCTCCTTAGCCAAGAGATGGAGATGAGCACTGCACCTAAAATTGGAAACAAATGAATAGGGAAAACTTTACCTTTTAGCATTACAGGAGCATTATCTCTGTGGGTATTTTTTTTCTGATTAGTTCTCATTGACAGTAGATAAATCCATAGAAGACAAACTATCAATGGTTATCTTATTTTTAGGTATAGAAGTTGCATAGTCTGAGAAAAGTAAAATGATAGAGAACTAGTGCTCTCATAGCCTACTTATGTATTATTTATACACTTGTGTCTTCCATTGAGGACCTGTATACTGCACTTCAAAAGGAGGGCTGTGAAAATATTTACAGACCCCTCACATTCTGGACATAAAATGTTTCAACTCCTACCCTCAAAACTACGCTATAGAGCACTGCACATCAGAACAATTAGACACAAGAACAGTTTTTTCCTGAACACCATCACTCTGCTGAACAAATAATTTCCCTCAACACCGTCCAACTATTTACTAAGTCTGCATTACTATTACTATTAATCTCTTCATCTCTCATACCACCCATCCCTCCCACTTGTGACTGTATGACTGTAACTTTGTTGCTTGCATCCTTATGATTTATATTGACTGTTTCCTAGTATGATTTAATTGTTTATTGTACCCTATAACTATATTAAATGTTGTACCTTATGATTCTTGATGAACGTATCTTTCTTTTTATGTACACTGAGTGTATATGTACCAAGACAAATTCCTTGTGTGTCAAATCACACCTGGTCAATAAAAAATTCTATTCTATTCTATTCTATTCTATTCTATTCTATTCTATTCTATTCTATTCTATTCTATTTATGTGTTCATTAACAAATTTCATTAACAAAAAGACTCAGGAGAATAACAGCATTATAAATAAAAACAATTTTAAAATAGTATTAAAAATACATTAATAATATTGTAGTTTCTATCCACGTTATCATCCAAATTGTTTATTGTTGTGATAGTGGTTACAGGTAATCCTTGACTTACAACAGTTCATTTAGTGACCGTTTGAAGTCAAAATGGCATTGAAAAATAACTTACGACAGTTTTTCACACTTATGTCCTTGAAGCATCCCCATGTGATCAAAATTCAGATGCTTGGCAACTTGACTCATATTTATGACAGTTGCAATATCCCAGGTTCATGTGATCAGCTTTTGCAACCTTTTGGCAAGCAACATCAATTAGGAAACCATATTCACTTAACAACTATGTTACCAGGTTAACAACTGCAGTGATTCACTTTAACTGTGGCAAGAAAATTCAGAAAATGGAACAAAATTCACTTAACAACTGTCTCACTTAGCAACAGAAAATTTGGGCTCAATTGTTATCATAAGTCGAGGACTACCTGTATTGCTGCTGCTGTTATTGTTATTGTTCCTGTCAAGGAAGAAAAGAAGCTACGTTAATCTTCTTTGATAAGGAATTGTTAAAATCTGGTATTAGTCCCATAAAAATCCTTCTCTCCCTCCTTTATTAAGCATGCCTTCAAATTTGGGGAGTTACAAAGAAGGGTCTTTCCCAAAGGTTTTGAAATCTAGATTTGTAAGAAATTTGTATTTGTACAAGAAAATACTTTAGTTTGACTTAAATTCTATAATGTCTTATAAATTTTAATCAGCACTTTGAATGAAATATACTGGAACCTTATAGAACTGGTTTAACTTATTCTCTACAGTTGGATCCAGTTAAAAAGTCTGTCCAGAATGTTTTAGATTGGCTGAAGCACTTCAGCCTGGATATTATTAAAGAGTGTAATACTATGTTCAAAATTTGATACAGTTGGAATATCAAGCTATAAACATAACTTTATAAATACAGGATGGCTGATCTTCTGCATAGCAAAGGAATTAGTAAATTGTTAAAGGGGAACAAGAAAAAAAAACCAAGTAGTTAAGGAAGAATTTCCATAAAATAATATATAGTCCTTGAGAAAGAAGAAAGCATGGGAAAGAAATAGAAATAAATGTACCTCTGCCTGGATTTAGTTTAGTATAAATGGGACAGAGAAAACTTAAACAGAGTTTCAAGATTCTATTATTATAATTAGTAAAGAGCTTTATTGGACTCCCTTTCCTGTACTTCTTGATTTGGTCTACCTCTAAGAGCTGATATTCCCTGATGTGTATGCTAAATTACCAAGAATTATCATATGTGTCACATGAATGTTTCATTTCAATTACCAGATTCAAACACTGATGTAGATCTTCCATGGATTTGTTTGGAAAAGAATGGTAACATCTGTGGATTTGTTATAGGCTGTCCATTGAAAAGCCTCTATACATCAGAGATTTATAGCTTCACTCAGCCATATACTTTTATTGCAATATAAATTCTGCCCATATTAGTTCATATTAATGTTACACATTATTTGTATGATAACTTCCAGTCTTCCAAATGGATGCTTTCCAGATATCAAACTTCAGCTACAGAAATTGACATCTACATTATTCCTTTTTATATCACATTTCTAAAATTTGTCTAACAGAATGTATTTATTGTGCTACTTTGCATTAAATGAGAAGGTTGAAAAACTGAATGTGGACATAAATTTGTTCATTTCCTTTCTCTTCTCTCACACACAGATGATCAATACACATTCATATGTATTTTTTTTAATTGCAGGAATAAATGTTTTCAGCAATAAAACTCTATAAAAGCTCAGTTAATTTGGCCTCATGGAATAGGAAAACAAGTAATAAATTGAAATAAATCAAAGCAATTGAAATTTGCATTCATGGTACATGATTCAATTCCCTATCACAAGCCATACCGAGAAAAATGTCCATAAAGTCTAAGAGAACACTCATCTTCAGGAGGTGCCTGAAGGAATGGAATCAAGACAGAATGCATCCATTGGAATTGATCAGAAAATACATTGGGGAGAGGATGGAGAGCAGTTGGTGAAGGAGGATGTGGTTGATTGGGTGTGGAAGGAAATGGATTCTTCTAAATCCTAAATGATGTTGAGAGCATGATATGAAGAGCCTGATGACATATCCTAGTTTCTTTGGATGAAAGAATAGTCATTGAGAAAGAATGTGGGAATCCCCTGTTTTGTGCACTGGAAAGCATGGGATAGGGTGTGTAGTAAATTCAAGGGCAATCAGAGTAAGGAAGAATGTCACAGTGATGACAGAAATAGGAAGGTTTGGCAGAAGGCTGTAAGTAGCCTGCTTTTGGGATCAGGATACACTCTCTTGTACCAGTTGCATGTTCTGGATCCAGACCTCAATCCAGGTTCCTGGTCAATGGACCTTTGGAGGTCTGGCTTTTGACATCTGCTACTGATCACCAGGTTAGTAATAATAAAGCTTCCCCCATCTGTGATCAGAGCCTTGGTGCAAGTCCTGTAAAGATGCTTGGAACTGATTGCTCAGATTCCTGAATGTCTGAATCTGGGAACAGTTTGAATCTGTTGGACCTGAAAAATTGGTCAGGATTCTTATGACTAGAGCTTGGCTATCTGTTCTTTAGATACCTGTTCCTCTGGATTGGTCAAGGCTGCCCAGGAAGTGATATGTAGATTGGTTTAACCAGGATGAATTCATCCTTGAGAGATATGGTTTTCACTTTGCCATATAAGAAGGGATTTTTGTTCCCTCTTCTCAAGAAGACATTGTTGGATACCACCATATTGGACAACTTTTGACCAATCCCCATCCCTCCTTTTTAGGGACATTTTTTTGGAAAAGCAGCTTCAATGGACTCTCAATGAAGCAATTTATTCAGATCACTTTCAGTCTGGATTCAGGCCTGGACATGGAACAGAAATGTCATTGGTCAAACTTTTGAATTTCTGGCAGAAGCACACTGGGGATAGTACATCCATCCTGACTATCTTTACTTCTTGTCTACTTTCGGTACCATCAACCATGATGTCCTTCTGGAACAGCTTTGGGGTTGAAAGTGGAGCATGTGTACTGTGCTTGGTGGCTTTAGGGTCAACAGAAGAGGAATGCTGTGGATTCTGTTTGCTAAAGTGTTCCATTTGACAGGACTCAGGACACAAATTATCATGCCTGCCCTCTGGAACATCATTCTCCTGAGGTAAAAATAGCACCAACCTCATGGCCTTTTTGAAATTTCTCAAAACATGACTTTTTTCATCAGGCCTGGGGACCTTCTGACAGCAGAGATTTTCCAAGTTGATTGCACCTCATATGATATCTTAAATAACCCTTTCACAATATTGATTTTATTTACATTATATTTGTTTTAACTGATTTCTACATTCAATTTTAATGGTTGTTTTTGTTGTACATCACCCAGAGTCACTTTGCATGAGATGGCTGGCCATATACATTTGAGTAAATAAATAGAATGAAATTGTGAAGGAGGAATTGTGTACATAATATTTCTAAGTAAAGAAATCTGAAGATTAAACTTAAACCAAGTTTAGATTTCAACATAGTCAGAACTGTGAAAGAATGCTGCCTCTGTCAAATACATACTTAACCTATACAAAATATTCTCTCTGTTACACAAAATAGACATGACTTAAAAGAATGTATCTTTAGCATCAAGAAAATAATTTTCCTGCTTGAAAAAAAACTACAAAAAAAGGAATGCCAACATTGCTCTGCCCCTTTTAAGACTGCTGCTATTATATTACCTGCACAACATTAAATCATCTTTTTAAAGTCTTTGAATAACAATCTGACAGAATATTGTATGGTGGTTATTAAAGATAAAACCTTTGAAAGAAGACTTTAGAAATATTTATTACTACTTTGAAAATACACATTCATAAAGGCAAAGTGTAAAAATATAATTAAAGTGTGCAGACTTATCTGTATGACCTGGGCACGCTTATTTTCTTGTCTCATTTCAGTATCACAAAGCCACCAGGAACTGATCCTCTGCTCTTTCTTGTTCTCAGGCAGCATTTGTGTGGCTGACAACAATTTGAAAATGACTCATGATCCCAATACAAAATTGTAAGACAAGGAAATGAGAAAAATAAAACAGGGCTTGAAATACCGCAGACTTACAGGATTATTTATATCTATGTAAGTTTGGGTGCAAATGCAAATTAAAAAAAATTACATGTATTTATTTATTTATTAGATCTGCATGCAACCTATATTTTTATATGTGATTCATTTACTTAATACTGTTAAAAATCCCACTTTTTAAATCTGCATATATATTTATTTACTATGATGGAATCTGTGCTGATTTGCAGGAGGAAGGGAGTCTTCTTCAATGGCCTAAGAGGCAAATCACCCTTGAATCCTTGGTGTGTAGAAAGAGGGCCAAAAAAGGTTCTTTCCTAAATCTTTAAAGCATTTATCTGATAGTTATGCAGAGTGTACTTTAGTCTGGCAGGATTCCTGCCTGTGGGTGAACATAAAGAAACTACTTGAGCAATTCATCAGGTTGTTTTTGGTTCCTTATGCCTGACATTTAGCATATTTTTACTATTTCTGCTCCTCACCAATGTGACCTGATCAATGATGTAATAGGGCTGGGTAGTGAAGAGAGCACCACTATGGTTAACTAGTGCAACATTTTGAATAAAAAACATGAAAAAGAATAAAACAGAAATCCTTGACCATTTCTTTCATATAGCAAAAGTGGGCAACATCTTCTTTCACAATCCCAACTCTAAGAATTTGAAAAGTGTTTTACTCTCAAAAGAAGCAGAAAAGCCCATTGTGCCCGTAGTATTCCTGAATACTGTGGGCAACATTTAAACTAGAATTATGCATAGACATATACAAAATATATATTAATCTGTTTTAGCTGAATGAACAAATGGATTATTATGAATGAAGAGGACTATCCCTAACTTCAGGTAGGACATCTGGTGGGACAGATTTTAAGAAGGCAAATCCTTAAATAAAGACCAAAAGACTAAAGCAGTATATGTTACACCTCTGTTTCATGAGCTGCATTTGATTGCCAGCCTGTTTTGGGGTCCAATTCAAGGTGCTGGCTTTGAACTTTAATGCCCTTCATGGCATGAAGCTGGGTTGTCTGAGAGACTGCCTATCCCTGATTACATCTGCCTGCCCATCAGACTTGTCAGAGAAGGCACACTGTGAGTCCCACCTGCAAGAATTTTCATTGGTGAGTCCCAGGAGCAGGCATTTTTTGCCATACATGCCATAGCACCCACATTGTGGGATTACTACCAACCCCCAGCAATGAGATTAGCTCCATCACTGTCAACATGCTTGCAAGTCCCTCAAGACCTGGCTGTGTCATAAGGTCTGGGAATCCCAGGGAAATGAGGACATTTTACAATGGTAAAATGAGGGTGGTTAATATCACCCTCTTCTGTTTGTTTGGTTTTTTTTGTCCTTTTAAGATTGTTTATTATGGAGGTTTTAATGTATTTTAGAAATACAAAATCAGTCAATCTTAAAAGAAACCAACCCTGACTGTTCTTTGGAAGGGCAGAAACTGAAGCTGAAGCTCAAATACTTTGACCACCAAATGAGAAGAGACCCATTGGAAGACCCTAATATTGGGAAAGATTGAAGGCAAAAGGAAAAGGGGATGACTGAGGATGCGATGGTTAGAGAATGTCACTGATGCAAAAAACATGATTTTGGGCAAGCTCCAAGAAACAGTGGAGGACAGGGGGGCATGGCTTGCCATGGTACATGGGGTCATGAAGAGTTGGACAGTGACTGAACAACAACAACTATGTGGATTTTTAACTTCTTTTCCTTATCATACATCATTACAAACATTTTGTCAAATTCATTCTTTCCTTTCTATTATTTACCTTGTGTACCCAGTGAAGGACATACAAAAAGAGACAATGCATATATATCCCCAATCCCTCTTTCTTCCCTGATATCCCACAGAACCATGATACATCAGAGTACAAAGCGTAGGGGGCACAGGATCTAAATATTTTAGACTGAACAACCTACAATGGCAAGGAGGTTATTAATTAGTTCAATGTTTGTCACTGTTCCAATGCCATAAATACCTTGATTACTGCTTACATCATATAGGGAAAAAGAAAATACAGCCATCACAGCAATGCCAACAACTGCTGGGCTGTTATCATTTTGAGCTGTAATTTAGAAGAACAAAATTTGCCTTCTATGCAGAAAAGATCTGATGCAGCCATTACAGAAAGTAGTCACTTAATGTCTTTGTCCTGAAGAATCTTCTATCATATTTACTTCTTGATTCTTCTAGGATCTCAGAATCCTTAATTTTTGCATTCTGCCTTGAAAACAAATAACATTGTCTGCCAAAATAAGCCCAATTTTATTATCACATGAATAAAACAGACAGAATATAATCTGTAGAAATGATTTGTTTTCTGCTGGGCATGTGGAAGGAAAAATATGTTATAATAGATTATTGAACCTATTCCTTCCAAGTTCCAACCACCAGATTGTATTCTTCCAGGTTTCTGAGACTCCAGTATTCATGATACCCCATTTTCAATTTCAAGACTATTTTGGAGATTAGGCAAGGTTTTCAGTTTCAGTTTAGGATGCTATTCGGCATTCAGATTCCAGAACTCCTTTTTGGGTGCAGGATGCACTGTGTTAAAATCTCTTAATAGTCCATTTTAATTTTGTGTTATTTGTCCTTTGCAGTTCTATGGTTATAGTATATAGCTTGTGCCATAATATTCTCCAAATTATATTCAATGGTCCACACAATGTTTGATATAATGAAGAAGGAATACACTTTTTAGGCTTGCACAAAAATAGTTTTTTTGCAGATAAGCTTAGCTTGCACTTCTGTTTAATATTGTAAAACCTCTAAAACATAATATTGGTGAACGGGGCTTGTGAAAGGTGACGGATGGAGAAAGACATATTAGGTGAAAGTCATCATTTGGTCAAATATTTGTTCAAACCAGCACATGAAAATATGACTCAATGATAGCCCAATAAAAATGTCGCCAAACAATAGCTTATTATTTATCCTCAAAAATGAGGATATGACACTGAGAATATGTTGAATATGAGAATATGTTGTATGTGACTACCATCTAGCTGCTGGCATTTTAAATGTATGCTATCCAACTTATTTCAAGATAATTTCAAATGATACATCAAATTGAGTGACATTTGTGTGTTTTATTTATTTCTATTATTGGTCACACAATCAGACAGATGTCCCAAAGATGCTTCTTTAGGAGGCAACTGCATCTTCTTGTTTTTTCTTTTGAAGACATTTCACTTCTCATCCAAGAAGCTTCTTCAGCTCTGACAGGATATTGGAAAATGGAAGAGCTGAAGAAGTGAAACATCTAAAAGAATAAACAAAAAAGTCCTGTTGCCTCCTGAAAAAGCACCTTCGGGACAACCATGACCTGGATGACTGCAAATCTCTACAGACAATTAGACAGATGTTTAGATGGTTTAGAGATCTTCCAAAGGTTCTGAGATTGGCACATGTTATTGTTTGATGGTGCTAAAGATTTTCTCACAGAATATAAGCTGTTCTAAGTAAAACTATGTTTTGCAATTGACTGATAGTGATTTTGTTAATGCTGATGGTGTTCAAGTGGTGTTCTACTTGTTTTGAGATTGCATGTAAGTATCAAGCATGGAAAAATCAGAAGTCCAAGAGGTTCAAATGAATATAAAGGTATATTGCTTATGTTCTCTACAAGAATCTGAACTACTAATGGAAAAAGCAAATTGGTAGTTGATAAGTGTCAATGGAATTCAAAGTGAGCTGGACTTACATTTCTTGGCATAATGGAAAACATAGTTGTTGGTCAATGCTGATAGACTGAAAGAAGTTAATATCTTTCATGGAGACTCATTTTTAGCACTACTTTTGTCATTACATTGCTTCTTCTGAACAAGTCAGGCCATGGCTATCAAGCATCAAAAATATCTGCCAGACTATCCCATCTTTTTTAAATAGAAATCTAAAGCTATATGGGTAAAATAGAATTGTTACTCAACCATGTCCAACTGTTCAGCCAAGATATTTTAATGGAGTTTGGACTAGACAAATGTTCTACCCTTACCATTATTGAGGGGAAATGGTGAAAACTGAAGGAATAAAGTGCTGTCTAGAAATAACATCAATGGCATGACAAAATAGCAACAATAGTGCTTTGGAATATCTGCAAGAAATATTATTTACTTGCAATCAAAAAGTGATAGGATCATAAAATAGACAAAGTAGCAGAACATGAAGAAGCTAAAGTACTCTAGGACAAACAACTTCCATACAATAATCGCACTGCAGTTACCATGTATAAAAATAAACCATGACTTTTTTTTCAACTGTTTGTTGATCAACCCTCAAAGAACAACCTCTGCTATCAATTGTATATTGTTTAAAATCTTCTGAATTAGTGTGTGTCATTGAATCCAGATTCTTACTCATCCACCATATATGATAAATTTTTCCTTCACACTTTCAATATAAATCTGAAATGTATTTATAAATTCTGGACAGTTCTCTGACTAATGGTACCCCTATTTAAGATTATAATTTAATGTAAATTGCAATCCTTTCAAGAATTATGGAATAATATTGATACTATTTGTGAAATCACTTGTTTTTAATTCAAGGCAACACAAAATTCATAAATAACTGATAAACTTTAGATTTGTGTACCTGGCATTGTAGTTTTGTTAATGACATAGTCATTTTGTATCTTATATATTAAAGGATTGCATTTAGAATGAATGATTTTGCCTCATGGATGTCTTGTGAATTTTGTACAAGTGGAATATTCAAGCTATATTTATGAGTGCAATTTTCTTATGTAGAAATCTTTGTTCCTTTTATTATTTTCAGTACAATTTTCTTCATGATTACTTTGTAGCAGAATCTTTGTGGCTGTCATCAATAGACATTTATGCTATAGTCTCTGGCTTCAATTGTTCCAGAGATATTATAGCTGAAAAATGGAAGGGACTGAAAAATGGGTTGCTAAGATGATGTAAATTAAACTGGAATTAGATGTGTGATAAAAATAATGCCCAGGATATAAAAGAATGCTCATCACAGTCTGAGATAACATTCATGCTTGGCTTATGAATTGGGATATTCTTGGCTTTAAATCTACTTCAGCAATAAAATCATTAAGTGATCTACAGAATGGACAGATTTTCTCATGTTAAAAATGGAATATAAATTACTTAAGACAATATTAATATGTAGTATTATATTTATTGTTATTAGATGAATCATAATAATTAGTATTTTTATTTTGCTGTTTTGCCAAATGGCTTTCAGAACTGTTAACATTACTGTAACAGTAATTTATGTTACTGTTCAGAAACCTGAAAAGCTTAACAACTACACACACATATGCACACACATACAAACAATGTGAGAAAACAGGAAAACAAGTTAAACCAACGTTTGTACATCTTATAATTTACAATTTGAATTGGGAACTTTTAGAAAAGAAGTTAAGTAGAGTTGGGATCTCCCACTACAGGCAATATTTAGGCTCTCCATTCCATTTTTACCCATCTGAGGAAATCAAAATGAGAAACTGCTGGCTTTCCAGATGAGCCAACACCCCCCTATCCTCCCACCCTCGATTTATTACATCTTTCCCTTTTTATTCAAATCCTAGCTTCTTATCTTTTCTAGGAATCCTTAATCCTTTAATCCTTTCTTGCTTAAATGGATATTGAGTTTATGCAACTGCAATTGTAAAATGTATTCCTGGATCAAGATACCTCCTCTATTTTTCCTTTTTTGCTATTTATTATATTTGTTTTTTCTTCCATTTTTCTGTGATGTCTTTCATGCTTCCTATTGTTTTTTGTTTAAATTACTGTAAATTACAATCTATTCCTCCACAGATTATTTCTTGCTTTCTATCTAATAAAAGGGATTAGGTCTGTATAAATATGTCACATATTACATGTATACATACCAATCAAAGTATTTGCTTTTGAGATAAGCAACATTAGGCAAACCACAGAAAAGGAGTAAAAAATAAGACAAAGAAATTAAAGATATAGAAAAGAAACAGGAATAACAAAACGAAAAGGAACTCTAGCTAAATTTGGTTAATATCATTCAAACTATCTTTATTTCTGCCAGGTCTATTCACCATTTTATGCATTGTTTCTTCTCTAAATTCTCCCTCCCTCCCTCCCTCCCTCCCTCCCTCTCTCTGTCTCCGTCTCTGTCTCTGTCTCTGTCTCTGTCTCTCTCTTGTCTCTGTCTCTGTCTCTCTGAGGATTGCATCCATTCAACTTCTCAACCCATTCACTTTTCTTTATGTATTTCTTCTGCAGTTAGATCTTCATTATACGCTCGAATTACTTTCTTTGAAACTAGCCATTACTTTTATACTCAATCCATATTCATTCAACACTAATTCATACTTTACCATATTTCTACATCTTTTACACACACCTCTTAAGTAATCCTTTCCTACCACACTCAATTTTAAGTTTCAACTTAAATATATAATTTTGATGTCTACATAAAAAAGTACGGACATTATGCTATTCATTTTTTCTCACTGGCATTTGTACTATCCATCTTTCAGGAATAATCTACCAATTTACATAAATTCATTTATTTGCGTTTAGTTTCTCACCATTTTATATTATGTGAAATAATTGGCTTCAGTTTCCTTGTCCATCACAATTTCTTATGATGCATTCATTTTCAAATTTACATTACTTATTGAGTTATGAAATCTATGTAACATTTATTGCAAATCAGTTGAACTCTTAGCAGCATATATGGAAATGCAGTACATTCCTATTTCCAACTAATCAACACATTTAACATCAGATGAGTGGTATTTGTAAATAGACAGAAAAATCAAAGGGATATCACATTATTCTCCTCCCCACTCAGTGTTGAGCTATTTTATTTTCATATATGCTTTAGTTTTATTAAAGACTATTTTACTGCATTTGTCATTCAAATTCCAACTCCATATACACAAAAACATTTCATCATAGAGGCTTATATTTACTTTACTAAACAGTTTCATCAAGTCAACAAACATGTAATAATTTCTTACATTCAGATTTCTTCTGAGAACTGCTGAAAAGCAAAAACTTGTCTGCTCAAAGCCAGCTCACATTGTACTTCCCAAAGTTTTGCTTATTTTTATTACTTTCCTTCAGAATTTTGCTAAACACCTTTCCAGGAACATCAAGTAACGTATCTACCGCTATATGTTGTATAATACACATATTTTTCTTGGTGTAGTACATCTACTTTGGAGTTCTTCCAATTTTCAGGTACAAATGTACACACTCACACACAAATGGGGGGGGGGGGACAAGAGAGGAGAGAAAGATGGAGTAACAGAGACACTCCAAATGTCTATGGAGATTCTCAATCATTGAAGTCATCATTGTGCAATGATGATTTTCAAAAGGCTTTTCTTTTCTTTATTCCCTTGGAAACATTTTGCTTCTCACCCAAGAAACTTCTTCAGTTCGGCTTAATTTTTTTTTTCTTCAAGGAGGGGAAACCCCCCCCCCCGAAAGTCCAGCTGCTCTTTGAACACTGCCTTTAAGAGAACCAATCCAAGTGTCTTTCTTCAGCTATACTATTTATAGTTGTCAGGGCTTTTTTTGAGCCGGAGCTCAGCGGAACGGCGTTCCGGAACCTTTTCGGAGCTGTCGTCACGTGCTCCATCTCAACGAATCGCGCGCTATCACTTCCGGGTTTTTTTACCGCGCGATGGGGGGCGCGTTCCGGCACCTTTCGGCGCCAAAGAAAAGCCCTGACTATACTGTATAATATACTGGCAAGGATATTATAGGACACCTGTCTTTATTGTAGCTACTATGCAAGTTTGCTACAAGACCAAATAATTGCATATTTGTAACACTTCATTCTGCTGAATCATGGACATCCTACAACACTATTTCCATCTTTTGCATGATTATAGAACATAGAGATTATTTTGAAGTGCCTTTAATATGTATTTGTACTTTCAAAAGATTGAACTTCATCAAGAGCAGTAACTTCTGAAGAAAAAGAACCAATGCTACGGGGGAAATCTCTACTTGCCCCCAACATGAATATAAAGAAACCCTATACAAACATACATACATACATACATACATACATACATACATACATACATACGTGTGCAAAAAGTATACTTGGTCCATGTGTATAGGATACATTGACTGTGAATACCGAATGATAGTTGTTTACTTAACTTGTTTTCCATAGGTTACATTTTTAGATTCTTTTAGGGTGTATAGTTTTTGAGTCAAAGCTAATCTTATATTTGTAATTTATCAAATTCTGAGGTAAACAACCCTGACAATAATTATCTTTGATGTGATTGTCTGAATCAAGGATGGATGCTATCATAATCATAGCTTAAAATTTAGCATTTTTATTTAAATGTCATGGAATCTGCTGAACATAGTTCATAATGTGCTATTTAGGGAGGCTCTTTTGGTAGGAAACTGTTGACAAAATACTTTTAAAAAAATTAAAGAGTTCCCAATCCGTTATACCTGAATTTCAAAGAGGAATACTCAATAGAAGCTTTCATACTCTCGTAGAGTAACTATTCAATGGCTGACCTTATAAAATATTTTTGTAGTATGCTGCATACATGACATTCTATGCAAGTGATAAAGAATTTTTTTCCTAAATACTAAGATTTTGGTGTTGTTGTTTTTTAAAAACTACCTTAACTTTTTAAATGTTATATACATGATAGAACTATCTTTCTTGAGGATTAGAATTTTTTTTAAAAAAAAGATTGCATCGTTGGGTTTGAATATTTTAAAGTAAACAATTAAAAAAATGCACTCTTTGGTAGCCTAAACTTTTTGATACAAGTATTCCTGTCATTAAACTTAGAGTAAGCTAAATTGATGGGTTCTTTCAGGAGTCTGAGCTATGCGCAGAGTTTTGTACTTCTTTAAAAAGTTCTCATTTGCACTCTCCGATGAATTTAAACTTTCTAGATTTGTACCTGCTTAAAAGGAGGTTTGTGACCTCCTGACCCTTTTGTTATCGCTAATTCAGAAAGGCCTTTATTCTGGAAAGCTTAGGTATTAAAGAGAGAGAGAGAGAGAGGGAGAGGGAGGGAGAAAGAAAGGGAAGAAGGAAAGAAGGGGGAAAAGCCTTAATGGCATAAGACTTTCTGATCACCCTCTGCTAGATGTTTATGCAAAATGTCAATAGGAGCAATTGGCCTAACAGTGTGACAACTTATTTTGCTTGGAAATGGGCTAATCTCCTGTTTGGGTTATCTGGAGGTCAGGTGGGGATTTCTTTTAATGCTGGCTAAACTTTTTCAGCCTTTGTTGGGTTGAGGCTAAAATCTTCTCAGCCCTCATGAATCCCAGTTATCTATCAAAGAAAACAGTGGGATTTATCCCCAAATAGGTATTCTTGAAAACAACACACACACACCCCTTATTTTTCTTTCATTGGGACTTTTTCTCCAATGAATCTGCTTTGGATGGCAGTAGAGCTTGCTTCTTAGTACATGTGCTCAAGATCACGGGTAGCATTTCCTGATTGCACACTGATTGCAATCCTATAGAGGGGGAGCAGATAGATAATATGAATAGATGCACGTAGGATTGCACCCTGCAACATCCTTAATCTTAAATGTGAAAAGGTGACTTGTCAGCCCCACAAGGTAGACCAGACCAGAAAATAAAGCCCATTAGAAGACTAGAACTATACTTCATTGAGATAAATTACAATAACAGAATTCTGCAAGCTTTATCTCTCCTCCTTGTTAAATTATAGCGCAGGGATGCCCAACCTTGGCAATTTGAAGACCTGTGGACTTCAACTCTCAGAATTCCTAAGTTAGCCATGGAGAATCCTGTCAGTCCAAATACTGGACTACTTTACTTCCCCAGATTTGAAGGATGCTTTGGCTCTCATTGCTTATTGTAATAGTTCTTGTGTTGCAAAGCAAGAAACACATTTTCTGTCCACCAGCAATGGGCTCCTTTGATGCCTTGCTTTGACAGCAGAAGTGGGACTTGTGTTCTTTAATGTTGATAAGCGTTCATTAAAGGCCAACTTCGGGGCTCTTAACAGAAGTTCACGTAGAAGCTTCCATACAAATGGCCGCCATTTGCTGGAGCTGGTCACCATTGCACTATCACAGCAGGCTGGAACTCAATAAATGTTCAGGCGGGCATGGCTGGCCATGAAATAGGCCTTGGCAGGTTGCATGCTGTGAACTCCCCGCCTCAGCAGTGAATCAGCTTCTGTGTGTTTTTATAATAGCCTCCCACCCCCAGCTAATTATGCCCCAAGGGCTCTGGAAGGCAGCCTTACCTGTTGAAAAGGACTACGCAGCAAGTGTTCTGACATGTTTCTCAGGCAAATTGTATTTGACACAAAGGTACTTTACCCGTAGAACAGTCCAGAAGTATTGGGTTGATCACTGGTTAAGAAAAAAAAACCTGATGCAATATTTGCTAACTAATATTCAACCCTAAAAAGAGAACACAGCCTCTCTTTTCATGGCCTTCAATTCACAGTATTTTAAGCATGAACTAACATCAGTATCTACATGATTCATTTGCATTCTCTTGTTTCAGTTCAATACAGCTGATAAGAATTAATTTGCCAATACTTTGAGTGTTGCAACATTTTCTTAACATGTGTAATTAGTTTGAACATGGTTTATAGCTTCTGCCTTGACTTTTCTTTTCTAAACCAGAATTTCATGTTTTATTTCAAGCTGAGTTCTAAGGAAGGTATATCATTCCGGGGGCAGATGGATACAAGAATTTGTGAGGCCACCAAAATGCTAATCTAGTGAATAGCCACATGGGATTCTGCTGTTACCTGGAACTTGGCTGTGCTTGAAAAATTATATTTTTATCTAATTTTTAAAATATAAAATATAATATAATAAGAACCCGCTGGCTTCATGTA
>JAOYMU010000302.1:27570897-27581433 GCA_025802295.1 Psammodynastes pulverulentus | reverse complement strand
GGGCAGTGGGCAGGAGGCTAGTCCCATAGAATGAGGTGAGGTGATGTGAGGCAACACATGGGGTGGGGTGGGGGTGCTGCCACCATGAAGCAAAGCAGGAGATGGGGTGGTTGGTGCCAAAAACTGTTGACCATCATATGCTCACCACCCTTTATGTGTGAGGGCCAATGTTTTCCACCCATCGCACCTGGCAGGCAGCAGTCCCATAGTCCTAAAGGTCCCATGCCATCTCCTTGCAATCTCCTTCCTTCCTCTGCGCTCAGGGGAGAGATTGGCAGCATGGCTTTCCCACATAGGGGCGGGATGATCCCAGTGAAAGATGGTGCTGATCTGCAATCTGATGGTTGCCATCCAGACCGCATTGTGGCCAGACTTAGATCTGAGGTGCCCAGGGGGTGAGGCTGAGGCAGCACAGTGGATCTAAGGCTGGCCACAGTCCAGATCAGATGCCCACCATCAGGTTGCAGATCAGCGCCCTGTTGGCCTGGGTCAGGCTGAGTGCTGTGGGCCAGTTTCACTGTTTCCAGGACAGACCTTGAGTTTAACACTCCTGACTAAGAGAATACAGCAGCAAAAACAGTAGTAGGAGCAATATAGTCCAGAAAGTATGTAGAACCAAATGGGGATCTTCAGCTGCCACACTAGGTCATCAGTACTAGGGTTAGTCTCCTCCAACAGCAGAATACTGTGCCCCTGTATGGGTTAAGAGCTGCTATACCAGTAAGCACTGATGCCAGACTCAGCGCTTATAATACATAAGGATTATAAGCAGATGCACTAAACCATTCTGACTTGCTGGCTGCCTCTTCTGAGTCATATAGCATCATCAGCTTTATGAACGCAAGATGCACTAGTGAGAAAATACAGAAAAAATTATGAATAACTCACTCCTACCGGTACATGCCAGCCTTCCTCATTAATCAGCCAGAAGGCTCAAATCCAAGAACCCCCCACTGGCACTTGCACATCTGTCCAACAAGTTTAACATTGATTCCCAATGAAAGCCAAATCAGTTGCTGAATGCCAAGCCATCAGAAGACATACAAATGATACCACCTCAAAGGAGATGCCAGGTATTGAACTACCATGTCAGCAATGGACAACTCTGAATAGGATTCACATATCACACGATGTCTGCTGGGATTCTCTGTATAAATGGGGCATGATATCCTGCCCTCAGTGTGACTGCAGGTTACCATATCAAACTATAGATCACATTCTGACTGACTGTGTCTTATTCTGGTCCAGTACCTGATTATTTTAATATAAAGATGTTGCACTTTATGGCCTAAGCATTGGTATTTAAACATAGATCTTTTAAATATTTATATTTTATTGGGTTTTACTAACCTAGGTGAAATGTTAATTTATATTGCTAGTCATGTATAATATACCATATGTTAAATAAATACTGTAACTAGATTTATTGCATCATCCTTTGGTTTTCTATAGGATGCTGAAGTGTGTTTTTTAAATTTATCTAAATGACCCAACATGCTAGTTAGAGAATGTTCAATCCTTTGATTGTCAGCTAAGTATTAAAGACAGAAGAACTAGTTATGATTTCTAATACATGTTGAGTTTTCTAATTATTTTAAAAAGGATACATTTCTTTAAAGAAAATTCTAATGAAGTGATGTAGAATTACACTGCACATAAAATACTACATATATAAAAAAATATTAGAAAATGATTTCATGCTATTTTCTAATTTTAAAATAAAGAACAATGAAAAGTGAATCCAATCAATGAACATACAAGTAGAGACATGTTAAGGAATAGTTATATTCTCTCAATCTTAAATTTCAGGTGAAAATATAGAGTTATAATCAAGACTGTGTGGTTCAAGAAATAGATGTAGGGAGGATTGCAGTGTGTAATACAAGCATATTTTTATAATTTGAAGCTTTATAATAATTCATTCCTTTAGAAAAAAAAGAAAGGATCTAAACAAGCCAGAATAAACTATAAGAAGTACAATTCTTGAAAAAAGAACAGACTACAATTTAAAAAGTTTTCCTCATAAGCTGAGCACATAATTAGAAGTGATGTCAGGCTTATATGAAAGACATCAGAGAGATTTAATGATCTTTCAGAATGTAAGAATAATAGGAACAAAGAGCATGAATTAACATGTTCAAAAATAAATGAATCAAGCATCTATATCAGCTATGGCATAGCTGACAATTGCTGGTTAGCAAAAGAAAGAAAAAAATGAATATAAAATTCTGATTTGCATGCCCTTCTGACTGCCAAACAAAGTTAAAATAAGAACTATATTTACATTAACACATGCAAGTTACAGCACGATATAACTTTTTGTGTGAAGGCTAATACTGAGTTTAATCTTCATTGCATTTAGAACATTGATGGTGAAGCTTTTGGGCTCAACATGCCAAAAATTGAAAAATGCCTAATTCATGTCTGCTAGTATGTCATTTTCCACTCCCACCCCACAAACAAAAAAAATACTAATTCTCTACCCCTAAAACCTGAGGCTGCTATGAGTCACACAAGGAGTTTGTTCTGGAAGCAGCTTCAGAGAATGTTCTTCTGTGATCTCTGCAGCCTCTAAATACCACACAAAAGATTGCCTCAGTTCTCACACAATTTTCAAATTGTCTGCAGGCTATGCAAGAGAACATCCCTTTTTCATGCAGTTTCCAACAGTTTGCAGTTTCCAAAATCAGGCGAGAATGAGGTGTGCTTTATAACAATTGTGTTGGGTGTTGGTGAATGTTACTGTGTCACCCAAAATGTTGTGGCATGACACCTTTGACACATGTGTCACAGGTCCCACCATCACTAATTTAGAAAAAAAAGCTATCTCCTATTACCTTTGATCACTTTCTCTATCCAGAAAACAATGTTACTATTCTTACTGCAAAATTTGAAATAATTTGAAATAATTTACTGGGTTAATTCATGGCGTTACCATAAAGTTATCTAACAATTGTTACTAAATTTGTCAAATTTAGAGAGGGAAAAATGTCATTAGGGATCCATTAGAGTGGTTATAGTACCACCCTTTCATGTCGAAGGGCATTTAGTCTTACAGAGATACAAATTTTAAATGTTATTAGTGTTGCCTATTATACAAGTTATTTGATTATGTTCCACTACACACACACACAAACACACACACACACACACACACACACACACCCCAAAAGATTTACCAGTTAGTCAGCAGGTAGGACATCTAAAGATCGGTCTTAAGCGAGCAACTATCTTTTGCAACTCAGTATGCCTCATCAATATACAATGAAACATTCCCACAGGACTTTCTAAAAATACAGTATGCTATTAGAACACCTTAAATAATGATCCCAGTATATGTTTCAGTATACATTAGAGTAGTTTTAATCAGTCTTTTTTAAAAAATCCCTCTCTTTCCAAGGAACCTTGGGGAATTGCATTACAGTACAAGAAGGGACAAGAATTTTCAATTAGAGATTCCTATTTCCACATAAATTCCTTAAGTTGTTTTATAAAGCCATGGAACCTCACAGTATTTTCTGTTTAGTTAGCTTAAGGGAGTTTTAAAATCTGTGAATGGAAACTTAGTTTACAGTATTGAGAAGATATTCAATTATTTCTAACTCTCCAATGAGCAGAAAGAGAAGATATACAGTGCATTCAGAAAGTATTCAACTCCCTTCACTTTTGCCAATTTAGTTATACTGCACCTGATTCTACAGTTGTTGAAATTATTATTTTTCTCATTAATCCACACTCAGTGAAAATAAAGTGAAAAAAATAGAAATGTCTGTAAATTTAAAAAGAAAAAAAACTGAAATACCACATTGGCATGATTATTTAGATCCTTCACTCAGTATTTTGTTGAAGCACCCTGAGTCTTTTTGGATATGACATGACATATCCAATATTTCAGAATTGGATACAATTATGTATGATCTATTGAAGCCAACCTGTCAGATTATTAACTATTTTCCTCATTTACTACTAACCTGGCAAGGTGGAGTCTTCTGAATGAGATTCTTGAAAGGAAATTATTATATAGATATGAATAAATATAAATAAATAACAAATTAACTGAGCAAATAACTCTCTTGAGATTTTGTAACAATTTTGCAGCCCATATATGTACATGATTTCCCTTCAGCTCGGTGTGATTTTATGAAGCCCAACCCAATGTTCTTTGTGATTGACCATGATTTTCAGTCTGTCGGCACATCTGTTGCATACCCCCTTTCCATGGATATCTTCTAGAAATCAAGTGGCATAAAGGTTAAAAATGTTAAAATGTGCATCATGTCCTTATGGCAGAAGTACTGCCAATCAGATATCACAGGAGAGAGCTGTTTAAGGGTAGGATTTGTATTTTAAGACATTATTATCTCTGTGTCATAATTATTGGACCATCATGGCTTGCTGAAGATGTCGCTGACCTTTCAACTGACTTTTATAATTCCAATTATAGCAAAGTATAGTAAAGTGCATAGTTAGGTACTTCCAAATTTTCTTGAGCTTCTGATCTACTTTAATTAAGTGATTTATTACTTTCAATGTTTGTCATTTTGGCAATAATCATATTATCTGTCTTTGCAGTTTTATATGCAAGACTATAGAGCAATATATACATTGCTTAATGTGCTATGATCATAACCTATTCCAACTATGTATGTTAAAAAAAATAATATCTTATAACATTCTATCATATAGGTAAATATGTATATAGTGTTACCTTGACTTATGATATGAAGACATATTCACCCAAATACATGTAACGTTACATATTAGAAAAAAAACCCTGTTTTAAAAACTAAAGTCTGGTTACAGAGAACAAGTTTGTGCTAGTTACTAGATATTAACTAACTGGAAAAACCTGGAAAATAGCCCCCTTAGAAGCTATGATTTATGTACCCTGAAGGAAATTGCTTTACAGAAGCTCGTATTTTGAGAAATCCCTCTTGATTATTTTCTTTAATAGCAGCCACTATGTTCACATTTATTAGCACATTGTAAATCAAATCTAGAGCTGAAGTTTATTTGTGAGACTTTTTCCTGCTGTTGGCAATTACCTCTCTGATCTAAAGTCAATGCTATAGCACCACACTTCTGTAGATTTTAAAATAAATGACATCAATTCTTTCTTGTACTTTTATATTTTTTTAACCCATCCAATCAAGCTAATATCCCAAAGTAGAGAAATGCACAAAAACTGGATATCTCTTTACATATTCAACCATATCAAAAGGGAAAGCTGTGCTGAGCAGCAATATATGGAACCATTTTTGTTTTCTGAGCATAACACAGGAGTGCATGCAGAGGTGGGCTGCACTTATATTAACAATCGGTTCGCTGGTTGTGAGCGCTTCGGGGCTGAAACACAGCTTCAAACATGCAGCTAATCTACTCAGGCAGCTCCGGTGAGTACAGCAGGTGCAGTGCAGAACTCAGCTGGGCAGTGAGGGCAGGGGAATGAGCCAGAAAGTTAGTTATATATGGAAAGGGTAGCACAAGGGCGGGTGGGTGGGCCAGCCAGTGATCACAACTACCAGTTCACCCAAACTGGTCAGATAAGGTAGCAGTCTACCACTGAATACATGCATGATGTGTTCTTGTCAAATACGTAGAAGCAAATTGTCACTGCTTTCTTTTTAATTGTCCACCCTACTTCCCATTCCCCTCTCCAATTCATCAATCTAATTTATAGGACCAACCCTAATTTTTCCCTGGTTTTAAGTTTTTCTTCAAGAGTTTGTTGGACTAGAAGCAAACCTTCGCCTCCATTTCTGTGAGGCGTGCATAATCTATCAATATTACTATGGGGATGCAATATATAATGAATAGTCATCAGTTTTCTTTATTTTTTTTAAATCCATACTGTCCATTTCAGTTTGTTAATAATTCCAACTATTGTATCTTTTGTTTTTTTCTCCTCATAACTTTCTATTGTACCATACTTCATGGAAGTACCATACACTGGGGCTTAAGGAATGACTTTCTCAAGTTACCCAGTGATCTTTTTTGACTAAGAATTGAGATCTTCCCACTTATTATAATTCATATACTTCATTGGGTTTCTATAATATCAAAAATAATAATATTGGGTTATACAATTTATTACAATCATGTTTTGAACAGAAAATTAAATAGGTGTTGCAAATCCAGGAGGATCCCAAGTCATGAATCATCTACCACAAAGATACCATGACCCTATTTGAATCAGTTACTGCGATTTCTATATTAGATTCTGAGAGGGCATTTATAACAAGTCAAATAATGTTTTATTGGGTCTAAACTTAAAGAAGAATAAAAACAATTTTTCACCTTTAACAATGAAATATTATAATACCATCATTTGCTAACAGGAATATTTCACCCTAAAATGATTGACATCATAAATTATAATTGAACTAATATCACATTTATCAACTAAATTAATAAATGACTGAGATGTTTTTAAAAGTTGAAAACAAATCTGAGTATTCTTCTCCCCTGTATCTTGTTTCAATATGTTAATGGATAAAAAAATTAAATTAAAATCCTTAGCAACTATTATTTGGTCCACCTGTAAAAGAATTGCAAAATTGTTATATAACATATTTTACTTGAATGGATCACATTCACTCTATATTTAAATATATGCATTATTACTTTATATTATTATATTATTAACTAACACAGTATTAAAAAAAAATTCCCAAACTTGGCAGATGCTCCAACAGAGAAACTAGCAGGATCTGAATGGTGAACAAGGATGTGAAGTTCATTAATTACTGGGAACTGTTTGGGCCCAAAATTTGGTGGGGCAGTCAAAATCATTGAAGGGTGACTTGGCTTTTGTCTCCTCCTCAGTGAAGTTGATGGCAGTAGGAGTAATTACAAACCCCCAGCCCTACCAACACCAATTCCTGACTTCTCTTGGTCTTCCCTTGTCACATGGTGGTTCTTCCACAACTTCTTATACTCCTATCCCCAGTCAGCATTCCAGTCTGCTTCCTTCCTCACACCAGGCCCAGTCTCCCATCCCATTATTAACTGGCAAAATTAGATACTATTCTTTACAATTTAAGATCTGTTCGTATTATAAAATTAGGACATAATTTGATTAAAATCATGGCTGCTCTTCCAATTTTTAACCTTAGACTTAAGACTAGATACTTTCTAGTCATAAAAAAATTAAGTTTTTTTTAACAAAGAGAATGTATAGTAGCTGTGTGTCTGTGTTTCATAATGCAAATATAGTATTTTCTGAAATAGAGATCAAATTAGATTTCATGTCTTGTTTGGAATGCCAATATTCAGATGATCTAAAAACAAAGTGTCTTAATCAGTACAATAATACTTTTAATCATCATTAAAAAAAGCTTTCATCTATGAATAAAATGCAAAAGCATACAATAATTAGTGCTAAAAAGAAAAAAAAATCTGTAGCGACAACCATAATCATAACTACAAACATCCTATGTACTTAAATAAATCAACAGACAGAAAGAACTAACGTTTGAATAAAATTAAAGGGAAAGAAATCCTTGTTTTTAAAGATTCTTGGTTTAAGCATGCCATGGAGACTTATTTTTTTCCCTTCCTTTTAAGATGTGAGCATGAGAGAGAGAGAAAAAAGAGAGAATGAGAAGTGGAGGGGAATAAACCCCATCCTTCAGGAAAATATGTAACTAAAATATACCAAATTAAACATCCAGGTGCATAACTCATTTTTTCAGTAAATTGTTGTGATGTTCCTGTAACGCTCTGGATTGTTTATGAACCTAGCTATTTCTGGTTCACAGAATTTCCTCATGAACAATATCTAGTATCTCTGTTTCCTCTTTCTATATTTTGCCGCCTCCCTCCATTAATTGGCTATGTGGTATGATTTGTTCAAATATGGAAATATAGTTTGATTTGCTTTCTTCCTCAAAACTTTGTTCTCCTAACTTGTTTTAATTTATTATCCCAGTCATACATCTGACAGAAATGTAGCAGTACATTACTATGGGTTCACTTTCACTGCTTCTTTTTCACCTCATTTTGACTCTCTTCCAAGTTCTGGCTGCAGGGAAATTTGGCAAGAGAAATAGGGTGTGTGTGTGGGAGGGGGAGATGACAGTCTTCTGTTTTTAGCCATCATGATAAAAATGGCAGACCGACAGGCAGTTTGCACAGCAAAAAAGTAGAAAAAAATTCTCTCGTGCCTGTAGGAGAATTTCCTTCTGCTCCACTATTACTGTTCCACAGCATGCTGGCAGGTGCTGAGAGCTTGAACCCTTCTACTATCCAAACTAAAATGATCATGGAGGGAAATCACTAGCATCTGAAAGGGACGGTTTGTGTCTACAGCAGCCAATAGGGGCCAGTCACCAGTGGGAACTAAGTAGAAGCCAACTGCTGTTCTGAAAGGCCATCAATTATGCATATAGCAATTCTTGTGTCAAAAGATGGAAAACACAAATTTATATATCAGCTAAATATGTTAGATATCCTGAGCTATGGATGATGTGAAGATTGTGTCATGAGCACATGTCCTTAAAAGATGGTTAGCAAGGCATCTTCAAGCCAAAGTTAAAGAGGTACATGGATAATCCATTAGCCGTAGACATAGACTCATACTTCATTTATTACAATCATTATTTAAGAAATAGATGATAGATAGATAGATAGATAGATAGATAGATAGATAGATAGATAGATAGATCAAGATGCTTCAATTTTGGCTCAGCTGATTTCTGCATCTTTGAGATGGTAACATGGAATCATATTTTTGCTAACAACTGTGATTACTTATTCATTTGAATTCAAAAGAATAGATGAAAAGTACCGCCCTCCTCTCCAAAGTAATATGATGCCATAACATCACAATGACCAGTGTGACCAATTACTTTGCATTCCTGCTGACTATATACTATATTTGATTCTCTCTCTCTCTCTCTCTCTCTCTCTTTCTCTCTCTCTCTCTCTTTCTCTCTCTCTCTCTCTCTTTGCCATAAGATTTTTTTGCTGTGAGGATATTTTTTACAGGAGTCATAGATTATGGAATAATATGGGCAGGGGGGAACACATAGTTAAACAGTTTATTTCCAGCAATGACTTCTCCCTCTGAAGACTTTTTAAAAACCCTTATTTTTAACTGCCCTGGCTATTTATTCAGACAATTAATCTCTTCATGGCTTCCTTTTGACTGTATCTTTGCTTCTCTGGAAATATTGATGAATATTGACCTTCATAATACAGTCTCCTCTGTGTATATTTTAAGACCTAAGGAAAGTAAGACTTAAGCTAAAGTTCTTGTTTTTCAGTTGTAAACTGTCCCTTCTGACAAACAGATACAAAAAGAGTTTTCTAGAGGGTAAGAAAGGCTTCAGGTATTCTATCAGTGAAGTTACCAAGACTCATTCTTGGTTTCAGCCAGAAGCAGAGAAAGAGCTGCTGGGCTTTTGAAGAAGTAAATATTTATGTCTTTAAAATATAGCAAACTCTATTTCCTAGTCAGCATTTTTTTGATAGTTTGCTATGAAAAGACTCAAAGCAACTCTGTTATGGATGTGCACTTTTCCTTTGCTCAAATCTTACTATAAGCAATAACTAACAGAAATGAAATATTCATCTGAACATTATTCATTGTCCTTATACAGCAGGGATGTCAAACTCAAGGCTGCGATGAGTCCAAATCTGGCCTGTGTAGCCATCCTGAAAATTGAAAGGGTCTGGCCCGCGTCACTTCAGCACAGCCCACACCATCCCAGCGTGAGTGTGTGTGCACAGGCTTAGTTCTCCGTCGCCTCGTGCAGAGAAACTAAAGTAGTCTGTGGGACTATGGTTAAAAAAAATAGTTGAGACCTTCCAACTTCACAAGATCTTTTTTTTTTCATGAGAATTTGGAAGATCTCAACTATTATTTTTTACCGTAGTCCCACAAACTACTTTAGTTGTTTTGCACGTGGTGGCGGTGAAAGGAGCTAGAAAGGTTAGTGAAGAGGGATATGGCTACCTTGGGTGACGGGTGGTGGTGGTGAGGGCTTGGTCTGGCTGAAGGGCCCTCAGGTAAGGCGGGATGGGATGGGTAGAGCAGCTCTGCACCCCCTGCCTTGTTTTGTCCTCCATCCCCCTTCTCATTGCTTTGTTCTTCACCAGTTGTTCTCCTTGCTCACCTCCATAATCTTCTAGGAGGCTGAGCAATGCACTGCTGTGATGGCCACAAAGCACCCCACCAACCAGGCACTGAAGTGCCACAACTGCCGAGAGAGAGAGAAAGAGACAGAGACAGAGAAACAGAGAGACACAGAGAGAAAATGAGAATGAGAAGTGAAGGGGATTAAGGCTGGCTGTGGAATCAGAATCAGCTGGGTGCAGGAACGCAGTCCATGGCCCTGGTGTGCCGATCACTTATGTGGTCCAGCCTTACTGTTTGAAGGCTTAATGAAGACTTCAACTGAGCGAGGAAGCACTGCGGGGCCAGGCCCTTCACACCCATATCCAGCCCACTGGAGTTTGCTGTGCTGGGGCAGGAATGAGACCCTGTCCTGTGGAGCCTGCTGCAGCTTGGGGGAGGAGGAGGAGGAGGAGGAG
>JAOYMU010000302.1:27506968-27528503 GCA_025802295.1 Psammodynastes pulverulentus | reverse complement strand
AAGTGGAAAAAAACAAAAGGAGATTTCTTCCAACAACTGGTTCTCTGAACTGCTTAGAAAGTTAACAACCAGTTCTCGTGAATAGGTGCGAACCGGTTGAATCCCACCACTGGTATGTGTCCACGGGCCACAGGTTGAAACACCTGATATAAATTAAGCTCACCATATAAATCTTACTACAGATGTACTTCATTATAGAACAGTATAACACAACGGACATCTTTGACTTGAGCCATCCACATTTTTACCAGACAAATAATCTTGAAGTCTCACAACATCCTAATTGATTGTTTTACATTGTGCACAATAAAATAATTACTCTGGCTTATTTATATATTAAATTCACATGCTGCCCACTTCACGATTCAAGAGATGAATGATAAGCCTAATCCTTTCATGATTACTACTGCTAAACCAGATCTCCCTCATCCCCATACTTGATTATCAGTGCTGATTTCATTTTCTTAAGGGCTTAAATGAATGTTTCTCAACCTCACCTGGTTAAGAAGCCTTGGAGTTAGAAATCACCACATCTGAAAGTGGCCACGGTTGAGAAACCGGCTCAAAACGTCTTTCCATTCTTGATTGAGCAGATGGACACTTTGTGTCTGGAGCAAATTCTTTACTTACAAAATGGTCATCTCTCATCTAGTAACAGTGAGGATTATTTTATAGTCTCCTTGAATTATCATTAATAATTACAGGCAATTATTAAATTGCCTAACTGTTGCAGATTTAATGGAAGTTACTGCGTTTTGACTGCAAAGAGGTCTTTGACCATAAGAATGGTAAAAATCCTGCCATTTTCATGAGTTTAAAATTCTAGTCTCATTTCCTGGCAGTGTTTATTTCCAAAAAACGCAGTCGTGCATGATAGTCTTATACAGATTTCTGTGCATCTCTATAAATATATATTACTTCCTGGCAGGGCAGCCTATCAAGTTGATGATTGGCCACTACGTTAAGGGTTATTTTCAGAAGAATATTCCAGTCCTATTTTTTGTTAACTTACAATTACACTCCTTACAAGCCTGGTACAAAAATTCACAGGCAGCTCATAATACTTATCATCAACTTTCCCCTTTGATCATAATCATGACTTGGTTCAAATTATTGTTATATTCAGAATATATTTTTCTCTGGCGCAGTTTGAATGCAAGCTGTACTTATTTTAGCCATCCCTTATTATTTCATTGCCATCATTTTGTTGTTTGCTAATTGGTACCTTTCAAAAGCCTGGAGGTACAAAGGAGCCTCAATCATTTGGACCTCCCACACTCGCATCTCTATGTTCTTAAAGTCCATTAAGTCCACCACATCCATTTTCCTATAAACCACTTCTTTCAAGCATCCACAATTGAAGCATAATCTCACAGACAACTGGGATTGCCCCACAATTGACCCGATACTCTTTTGCTGTAAATTAATAGCTGAGGTATTAAAATGTAAGATGCATGTTCATCAGTTCTCAAATATAATTCATCTACTCATTATAGTAAATGAAAGATATCCTTGTATGGAACCAATGTTCCAGTGTGCAGGTAGGGCTACTGGTGAGCACATTAAAACTAGGAAATATTCAGTTCCCAAAGCTTTCCTCATCAGGGAAGCAACTAAGTTATCCATCTGTTTGAAAGAAAAGGTACCTCCTCCAGCTAGGAACTTCAATCTAAGCTTAATGAATGCTTCAGAAGCCACAAGGGTAGGAAATGGAGGGATTTAAAAACTCCAAAGGAGGACATGAAGGATTAGTCATATGAACAATGTATTTGAAGGCACAACAATGTATTTCTCAGTTCATCACCAAGCTGAGATGTTATTACTGTACATACATCATCAAATACTATTATATACATTATCAGTACTGTTCGTATATTTTGGAATACATACATCATCAGTACTATTATCAGTACTATTGCATTTTGGAATGCACAAGCTTTGGGCATTGTGAGTTGTGAAACAATTCTGTGATACACGAAATTCCAATCTCAGAGTTAACAATTTGAAAGTTGTTGGTAAGCAGGTAAGTGGCCTGTAGTTGCCTGGTGCTGCCCCCTGTTTCTGGATTAGCCACTCTTCAATTTCACCTCCTTGTAGTATGTTGTTAAACTACTTGGCATCAAGTGGGTACAGATCAATTAGATGTTTCAACCAAAAACCATGCAGTGCATCTTCACCTGGTGCTGACCAATTCTTGATGTTCCTTGCTCTTTTCTCTACCATTTCTGCTGTTATTGCTAGTTCTTTCATTTCAACTTCTGTTTTATTTTTATCCATCTCTTTTAACCAAGATGCGTCCTTGTATTTCTTTGGGTTATTCCATATCTGCACTCAGAACTGCACTGTTTCTTCCTTGTCAGATACTGACTGATTCACTGCAGTCTTTTCCACTGATAGTAGAACTATTTCTGACTGGATTAAAATTGGAGGTTCTGTCTCTAATTTGCAATTTGAGTTTTATATCTGCTAATCTTCTTGACTATAGCTGTTATTTGCGGTTTCCAGCACTTCCTTAATTTTCCTTTTTTCTAAGTGGTATTTGTTGATTAGATATTCTTTGGGTCTTCTTGTTCTTCAGCTTCTTTTATTTCATTTGTTCTAGCTTGCTTACTTGCTTCTGATCTCAACTTGCTGATCTAATCTTCCATTTTGGTGGCATACTGTTTTACTTTTTTACTTCCTTGTTGATTTTGCACCCCACATATTCAGTTATGTATAACTAGCTGTGTTTTACATTAATTGGTTCATTTCTTGCAGTGAGCTGGTGCTTATAATTGATACTGCAATGTTTGCATCTTTTAATACTTGTGCTAGCTGTTTCTTTGGAACTAGTTTTAATACAGGCAACATTATTCTGATGTTTTTGTGCTGTTTTAGATGCTCAATTATTGTTTGTTTCAATTCTTTTCCTTCTTTAGTTAGAGGGCTTTCTTGTATTGGATTCTTCTGCTGCCAACTTCCTCTGGTTTTCCTCTGCACTCTGAGTTACTTCTGACAAGACTTTGATTTCTTTTCCCTGGGATACCTTTCCAGTTCTTCCAATCCTGGTGCTGTTCATACTTTATTTCATATTATAAATAAATATTGATCTGCTGGTCTCTGTTCTGTTATTTCTGATTCTGGATGTTGTTCTTTCCAGAACTGGTGCATTTGTTTCAAATATCCTCTTCTTGTTGGACTTAATCTGTAATAACAGCTCATGATTTCTTTGTTTTCAATTACTGTATACTTGTGACAGATAAATACCATTTTTCCAAGTAATTTGGCAGCTGCTGGCCCTGATTGCTCAGCCAACAGTCCTGAGTCCTGTGGCCCATTTTTCACCAGGAACTCCAACATCAAGTGCAGATTTTGTTAACGTCTGGACCAGTATAGCTTTCTGAAATTTATGTCTCATTATATATTTTATGGGAGATACATTCCAGTGGTCGGTTTCAATTTTTTTTACTACCGGCTCTGTGGGCATGACTTAGTGGGCGTGGTGTCACTTGGGGGACATGGCTTGGTGGGTATGGCAGGGGAAGGATACTGTAAAATCTCCATTCCCTCCCCACTCCTGGGGGAAGGTTACTGCAAAATCCCATTCCCTCCCCACCCCACTAACCTGCTTTCCAGCTCCGTTCCCCTGTGCAGGGCAACAAAAGAAGACCCAGTCTGGGACTGGGACTCGGGAGGCAGAGAATAGATGGGGGGCGGGGCCAGCAGAGGTGGTATTTACTGGTTCTCCGGACTACTCAAAATTTCCGCTACTGGTTTTCCAGAACTGGTCAGAACCTGCTGAATATCACCTCTGATCTGATGGGATAGGCAGAAACTGCAGGGTTTTTTATAGCACTTTAAATTGCACCCAGAATCTAGTGGGAGCCAGTGCAGCTTGTAATGCAGCTTGCAATGACATTATATGGTGCACCTTAAAACTGATTGCACCATTGATTCTAGACCAACTGAAGCTTCTGAATATTCAAGGGCAGCCCCATGTAGAACACATTACTGTATAATAGTCCAGCCAGGAAGTGACTAAGCAGGAGTGACCATGAGCAGAACCTCCCAATCTAGAACTGGGTATAATTAGCATATAAGGTGGATTTATATATAGCCTCCTGGCCATGGCTGCCACCTGCTCCTTGAAAAAAAAAACCCATAGTAATATTACCAGGTTTGTTTGGGGAAATACAATTATCCCAGTCAGAAAATTAAGAGGAGGCCTAAAACTCAGAACCACTCAGTTTTGCAAGGGTTAAGTTCCTAATCCTGGCTTTCAAAGCTCCCAGGTACTGGAAAAGAACTGTGAAGGTACTGGATTGCTGAGAGCAGTGGTGTATAGCTGAGAATCATTACCATTCTGGTGATACCTAACCTAACCCAGAGTTCCCCAACCTTCCCAGCTTTGTGGACTGGTGTGGGCCATGGTGTTGATTCCACATGAGGGGTGGGCAAGCGCACTTGCAGCTCTATTTGCACAAGCAGCAGGCATGCACACATGCCATGCATGCCCATGGAACACACATGTGCTCACCCACGTGGGGATGCATGTGCGCACACTTGCCTGCCACCTCCACGAACCGGTTCAGAACAGCTCAAGGTTCAGTAGTGGCCCACACCCCTGACCTAACCCACTGTCAATAAATAACCTAATACAATTATTAATTTGTAAAATATGAACACTGTTAAAATTATGTAATGCAAGCTGTAGTTTAGCTTAAGTGGTTCCACAATACTTTCATTGGGAACAAAAGCTTTATCTGAATATAAGCTCAGAAAATGTCTGCATGTAGTTCAGGTCTACATAACATGGTTTGACTCCACTAACCCCCTGAAAATTTCAGCAATGTACTGCAGCCCATTAGTTGTTTGGCAATCTCCCTGGCTATTATGAGTTTACTCGGGTAAAACAAGGAGGTTTTTTGATCCTGGAAGTTGCCTAACACAGCCAATTTTGTGATTGTGATAATCACAATTGGTATGAATCTGATAGAAAAAACTGAGAGTGTTGTGGTACAAGAGAATGTTGAACTAATTGGACGGACCTTTAGTTAAAATGCAATATTATCAATTCATGTTTTTGACTTCAGGAATCATGTATCACTATGTTCTGAACTGTTCTCCACTTCTATCCCTACCATGCATTAAGTGGAAATGGTTTGGTTTCCGGTGTTGAGGAAGAAATGAAATCTTTTCTCCAACAAATATTTTCAACTATCGCAAACAAGCTATGAAAATCACCTAGTCTCACATCTGAGCAGTACGCACTACAAGAAACCAAATTCTTTAGTATTTCTGTTAAAACAGAACAGAAACAAAATCAAGGATTCCTGCTTCAAGGCTTTCAAAAATCGCATGATGTTGGTGGCATGGCCATTTCTGGTTTGTTGCAAAATAATTTCCCATGGTAGAAACACCCTTCATTGTACTTCTTTGCACTGCTGTCTTAATGAGATAGTTCACAGGTTTGGCTATCAGCCTTGCTAAATGCTTTTGCAATTCTCCTTTAATCAGATACTCTTCAGTCATATAATTCCTGTAATAGTAGCTTTGGAGATAGATAATAGGGAAAGCGGGCAGGATTCCCCAGAGTCTGGTTATAAAAGATTACTTTACATCATCCCTTGAACTTTCTGAATTTTTCCTCCAAGCTTTTGAAGCAGTGTTCACGTACAGGAAGAATACTCCCCTGTTCTTAGAAACACAGATAACATTCAGGATTTGGCTTCCTGAAAGCATCTGAAAGTGAAGATACAGTCTTTGCTTTAAATACAATTTATAACCCTGACCTGGAGGGATTTTAGTCATTTAAGGGCCACACCATTAACCTTCTGGGATGCAAAGAGCCACTCCTTCCTCAATCCCAAGATAGAAACTGAACCCTGGCCTAGTTTTAGAGAATACTACACCAAACCATAGGTTCTATCAGTTGCCAAGCACAGAGCTGTCCATCTAAGGCACCAAAAGTGGTATTCCTTTATGGCTGAAGGCCTACTTATGAGTTAAGAATGACAAATTCTGCAACAGCTCTCTTTGAACATTAAAGGCTTAAAGTATCTTTGTTCTGGGTGTCGGTGGAACAATGGCTCTTCAACGTTTCAATCAGAATAGCAATTCTGTTGCCAGATGTTCTTGTAGACTTCATCTTCAACTTGCCCTTGGATTAGCAATGCCTATTAATTCTTGTTAGATTCTAGTTTCTTTGTCTTTGTGTGATGAATCCCTCAGCAGTTTGAAGTAGGCAGTCAGTCAGTACAGCAGTGGGATTCTATTGGCACCACTACCGGGTCGATGATCGTGTGCACACACCGAAAACACGCACGTGTGCGCTTTCCAGCCACCAGCTGAGGCCTGCAGTGTCAATCAGCTGAGCGGATAAAGACCAGCTAAGAACAAGGTTGGGTGGGAGAATCCAACATGCAATTTTCGTGTCCTTTTCCTCTCCGCGGAGCAGAGGCTTCTTTTTGCTACCGGTTCGCCCAGGAGAAGTCTATCTGCATATCCATATTCATTTAGCAGTCACCAGTTTTCCCAAGCAAATATTTCCAAATGTGATGGACTGCAACTGCTATCATGCCCCCTGACATGATTAACCTATAGGTCATGTTAGCAGGAAGCATGATGAAAATAACGATCCAACATACATAAAAGACTAGAGGCTGGAGAAGCTTGTTGCTACCTAAGGAAGGAAGACTGTTGTTTCTATTGAAGAATTGCTTTCATGTCTTGCCTTTGAGTAGCATCTTGAGTTGGTAATGCAGGTTGTAACAGCAATGCGATCTAGTGATGCTCCATTTTATGTTCTGTAACCATTTAATCTCAAGTTCTGGGGAGGAGGTTCTCTCCAACAAAATTTGAATCAGACCAGACCTTTTTTTTTTTTTTTTGCCAAGGCTTCTGGTCTCTAGAACATCCATGCCCCCCCGCCTCCAATTTGAGATCTGTACCCATACTTTTGGCCTTCTGAAAGACCTTGAAAACCTGGCTTTTCCAATTGGCCTGGGGCTCCAATGGGGGCATGCCATCCTGGAAATGTTGAAATAAGACTCCACCTCCATCCCTGTACATCTTGCTCCCTTCCCATCTTTGATGGCTTTTTAGTCAATATTATTTTAATGTTTTATCTTATTATTTTACTTGGTTGTAAGTCATCAGGAGTCGTCCCTTGGCGAGATGGGCAGCATGCAAAACAAACACGCACACACACACACACACACACACACACACACACACCAGTCCTTTTACAGTATTTTCTTTTTCTTGCCTCACTGTTAATTTATTTAAAGGCACCCTTCAAACCCCAAGTGTTATGCCTCTCTGAAACAGCTTAGAGTAGAATAGATTGCTGCCTTTTTATAGATGAACTAGAATATACCGGATTCTCATTGCAGAGATTGTCAAACTCATACTGCTTTCATTATTATTATTTTTCTCTGAGGAGGGAATTTGTTCCTGCTTCTGTTCTGTGCTTTTCAATATATTCAATCATTCTTGCTGAAGTTTGTATGGTTTCTCTCTGTCCTAGCAATTGTTCCAGCAATCCTCAACTATTTTAGCTTGGCTTGCCATTTAGCACATGGTGTTCCTGATAGCTATCATTTATTACAGTTGATCGGATTTAAAATTTCTCACAGTTTGTGTTGTATATACACAATGAAAGTTTAACTAATTCAGATTTTGACCAGAAACTTCACTGTTTTGTTTGGTAGTGAACTTTCACAAGGATTTTAAAGCACCTTGGAAAATTTATTCATTTATGTATTTAATTAATTGATTTATCTTACCTCGAGGTAACTTTGTAGTGTAGAGATTGGACTTTGGATAAATTTATCTGTATTTTGCTTCTTGATTATTATAATATTTCAAAATTGAAAATATGAGGATCAGATGCAGATGATAAGACACCTATAGACTTCAACTGATGCTGTGCACATTTATAAGAGGTAATTTTCACTGCCCCTCCTAAAAAAATATTTTCTAAAAAAATATTTTCTAGATCCGCTTGAGCAATATGGAAGACAGCAGTAGAGAAAATTGGCCAAAATGGGCGTTGGCTTACCTGAACGCCATTTCTCAGCATGGCGATGGAGAAGCCACATACATGTGGGTTGCTTCTGTCTTCCTGCCCTTGGAGACCAAGGCGATCACTCTTTAGCCACACCCTTCCTCTCGGGACCAGGAAGTCCCAGTCACGACGTAGGTGTAGTATGAGATGATCTTCTGTGGCATTGGCTCAAAACTACCCTGACCCAGGACCGGACTGATCCTTGGGAGGGAGTGGATTCTCCATCGCCATGCTGAGAAATGGCCTTCAGGTAAGCCAATGCCCATTCTCCAGCATGACGAATGAAGAATCCACATACATGTGGGACACACCAAAGCCTATTGTCCCTGAGGGTGGGAAGAAGTCTAGGCATGTGTCCCGCCCTCTGTCACTACTTATTGTAAAACTCTCCTGCCAAAGGAAGCATCCACAGATGCAAACTTATCTGTTTTGTAATGGTGGATAAAGGGTGAGGAGGATGACCAAGTCGCCATCCTGCAAATCTCCTCAACTGAAGCTTGTGTCGCCCATGCAGCTGTGGTTGCCGCACTACGAGTTGAATGGGCGGTAATTCTATGAGGTATAGGTAATGATTGAGCCTTATACACCTGCTCTATGCATGCCCTGATCCATCTACCAATGGTAGAGGCTGATACCTTCCTACCCATTGTGGAAGGATGGAATGAAATAAACAAGGCCTCTGATTTGCGAAAGGCAGCAGTCCTTTTGATGTATCGGCGTAAGGCTCTACGCACGCCCAGAGAGTGCCACTCTCGTTCTAAGTTATGTGATGGTTGAGGACAAAAATCCGGTAACATAATCTCCTGTGCTCTGTGAAATACTGAATTAATTTTAGGCACAATGGAGGAGTCTAAGCGTAAGACCATCCTGTGCGCATGAAAAATACAGAGATCCTCTCTTATGGATAAAGCTGCAAGCTCTGAAATATGCCTGGCCGATGTAATGGCTATTAAAATGGCAACCTTGAGCGTCATAAACCTGAGAGTTGAAGTTCGGATAGGCTCAAATGGAGGCGAGGTAAGAGCTCGTAGAACTTTGTTAAGATCCCAGGAAGGGTACCTGTGGACGACTGGAGGCTTAGTGTTGATACCTCCATGAATAAAGGAGCACCATGGGATGATTGGCTAGCGATTCTGAATTGCCATGGGTAAGCATCATAGACAAGGCCGCTATTTGTCTACGAATTGTATTTGGTGCTAATCCCGCTTTAAGACCATCCAGTAAAAAGTCCAAAATTAGGGGAATCTGAATCGTAGTAGGACCCAGCTCACGCTTGGAGTACCACTGACAGAAATGCCTCCATGAGGAATCATAGATTCTATTAGTTGTGGGCCTTCTGGAGGCCTGGATCATGGAAATGACACCTGAGAAGTAATTCTCCTGGGTCAAGAATCTCCTCTCAAATGCCAAGCGGTTAATTGGAGCCACTGGGTGCTGCAAGGCCCTCTGTGTGAGGGAGACCGGGTCCGGAGGTATCCTCCAAAGTGGAGAGACTGATAGACCTACGAGATCTGCAAACTATGGCTGCCTTGGCCAGTGTGGAGCAACAAGGATCAACTCCGCTTGTTCCTGTAGCATTTTCCGAATCACTCCCTGGATCATGGGAAGAGGTGGAAATGCATACTTGAGCCCTGTGGGCCACGAGCTCCTTAGAGCATCTACTCCTTCTGCCCCTGGAGTTGGGAACCGGGAGAAAAAACGTGGGAGCTGTGTGTTGGCTGGGGTGGCGAACAGATCCAGCACTGGACATCCAAACCTCTCCGATATCTCCTGGAAAAGACCCGTATGGAGGCACCACTCTGCATGATCCACTGTGGCTCTGCTCAGTTAATCTGCCTGGATGTACATCACTCCAGATATGTGTTCTGGACTCCACCCAGGCCCCCAGAAGTAGAACCTTCCCCATGAGGGGCTTGGAGTGGGTGTCCCCATCTGTTGATGTGGGCCTTTGCTGCCACGTTGTCCATGAGGACCAGAACTGTGCTGAGGAAGTGGCGTTAAGGCCAGATGCACTGCTCTGAGTTCTAGCCAATTTATATTGTGCTGTAGATCGAGCTGGGACCATCTGCCTTGAGCTATGAGGGGCCCCAGATGAGCTCCCTAACCAAACAAACTGGCATCTGATGTAAGGATGAGTTGGTGGGGCTCCTTGAATAGAGTGCCCCTGGTTATGGCTGGGGAAATCCACCATCACAGAGATTTTGATATGTGGTTTGGTACTCGAACCCTTTGGCAAGAGGTGCTGATGCCCCTGCGTTAGACGGGAGGAGGAACCACTGGAGAGCTCTGAAGTGAAGCCGAGCCCAAGGGACTATGGCTATGCATGATACTAAAGCATCGCTAGAGTGACCACCCTTGCCCAAGAAACAGCATTTTAAAGAAACAGCGTTTAAATGAAAACCCTTGAAACTGGGAATAGAGGGACTGGATGATATGAAGAAATTTAAAAGAAAGGAAAAATACAACCTAGAGTAAAACTCTCTAAAGCTTCTTTCCTGTCTATAGCCAATTGTTGCCACCTCTCACTCGGGCAAAGACCAAGTCGTGACTGGGACTTCCTGGTCCTGAGAGGAAGGGTGTGGCTAAAGAGCGATCGATTTGGTCTGCAAGGGCAGGAAGACAGAAGCAACCCACATGTATGTGGATTCTCTGTTTGTCATGCTGGAGAAGAAGCAAAGTCACTATAAAACTTTCTATAAACAGAAGGGCAAAGATCATAATCAAGTCAAAGATATAGATTAAGAATATAGATGTCTAATTAAAATTTATGTACTAAATTAACTAACTGAGCAAACATTTACAACTACATTTCAAAGTGTATATATTATACACAATATGGTATTATTATAGTGAACTTTTAAGATAAATGAGCCTACCTTCCACCACGTGCAACCCGTCTACGTGAAAACCCAATGCACTTTTGCGGCCTAGTAAGGGTGGTCAAGCAATATCTATAACGCTCATCTCCTAAGGTTTCCCCTTTAGGAGTATTCCAAGGCCAGTCACCAGTTTGGTCTAAATGAGGCTTTGAAAAGAAATATTTGAAAAGGGTCAAAACAAGAATTTGATTAGTGTAGGTGTAACAATATAATACTGTAGCAATTCAAGACTTACAGCGTAAAACTGACAGCCTGTTTTCCTACGGAAAGCAAATGGCCCATCAGGATCATTTTCTTCCTCAGTTTCAGAAGAGCCAGACAAGATCTTTAAAAAGAAAGCAGTAGGTAAGAAAAAGGAGGCAAGAATATTTCTTCCCCCGAACCCAAGAAACTATAGATGTCATACTTGAGAAAGAGGATCTTCATCAGAGCTGGGAAAGTCATACTGATTCATATCTTTAGCATTAAAGATTGGCAGTGGAGCAGGAATTGTCTGCTGAGAAGCAATAGCAGCCGATGAAGGTACATTTTTGGACTTCTTCTCGTATTTTCTCTTCGGCCGTATAGCATCAGCTTTCTCTTGCTGCATGAACAGAAAATGAATTTAATAGTTTTATGTCACAGTGTACATCATAACCATTAGGAGAAAATGTAAGTTTTAGAAGATTTTTTTAAAATGCATCATTGTGATAAAATGAGAGGGAAAGAACGATTGTTCCTTAACTAATATCAAATCAGGTAAGCCCTTTTTCAAATTGATGTAAATCATAGTTGATTTTATGAATTATTTCTAATAAGAATTATTTTGGGGTTTTTTTCAACTTCACAATCAAAACCATAAAACAACCTGGGATTTCCTGGTGATCTTGCATTCAAATACTGACAAGGTCTTTGCTTAGATTTTCAAGATCAACCAGGATTATTTCATAGGAAGCTTTAACATCTATCTATCTATCTATCTATCTATCTATCTATCTATCTATCTATCTATCTATCTATCTATCTATCTATCTATCTATCAAACTTCTATACCGCCCCATCTCCGCAGACTCAGGGCGGTTCACAAGATAAAAAGTAAACAACAACCGATACAATTAAAAATACAGTAGAACTTAAAATCTATACTGATCCCAATTTAAAACCCTAACTAAAAATTCCTTTCTTACCTAATAGTATCCAAATATCTTAATTGAATTAAGGGTTGGAAATATTAAACATTTCCTGCTATAACTGGAACGAAGTACTTGCCAATATTTCAAGACTGCCAAAGAATAAAACTGGCTGAAAATATTACATAATCAATGTTGCTTTCATTCCAATATCTTACTGAAGTTAACAGACAGACCCAATTATATGATTTAAAATCAGGAAAGTTAAACTGTTTTTGTGATATGATATATAACTTTAAAAGAGAGATTTTCTATATCAGACCATTCCATTGAAAAATTGTCATAAACTTATCAATTTATTTAAAAATATCTGAGTGAGATCAGTACTCTCTAAGTATATAACAATCTTGAAGCCATATTCACTTCCACTGCATTTATTTTTCCCCAGAAGCTTATAAGTGTTTTTATCTATCTCTCAATACTCTCATTTATCTGTACTATACCATAAATTGAAATGTTGGTTTGAATGAAACAAAAATTTATTTATTTATTTATTTATTTATTTATTTATTTATTTATTTATTTATTTATTTATTTATTTACTTAATGAGCTTATTTGTTGCTTCAGTTGTAACTGATTTCGAGTGGTTTACATACCCTATTATGTAAAATAAGACTATAAATATGTCAAAAAGGTAACATATTTCAAGGCTCCAGGTTACAGGCAGAATAACAAGCTCAATACAAACAGAATACTACATTCAAAGAATAAACATTTCATAATGCATCTATCCCCATTATCTGGTGAAAAATCCAATTTTAATCATCTTTCCAATGCCCTGTAAGTTGGTGACAATATGGATCTCAGAGGAAATGCTGTTCCAAAGAAGAGAGAAACCAGTTGATAAGGCCTACCTCTGAGGTTTCTGAAAGTAACATTCCAAGTAACATTCCCTGAACCTTTTCTATCTGATCAAATTGGGCAGCCAGAAAAAATCAGATGATCTTGAAGATACTCAGATCCTGAGCTCTGCAGAACTTTAAGAGTGAAAACCATTCGTTAAGCTACATTCAAAATCATAGTTTCAGTGACACATTCAGGAAAATGTGACAATCCTAAACTAGGCCAAGTCCCCAAATGCCGATGAATTTCTAGAAACCTGGCACTCTTGACAAATCAGCCATCAATAGACACATTGACATTAAGAACATCTATAGACTATGCAAAGAGATAATCAACCCGCTCAAAAAAGAAAAAGACTCTAGCTCCTCTCCACCAGTAATCAGCACTTAGATCAGCATACAGTAGATTAACTTCAAGGTTAACTTCACGCCAACAATCAAGTAGGCAATAACCCAATCAAGAAACTGCAAAAGATCCAACAGTAAACAGCCCAACCAAAGAATATCTAAGACTGCTCCCTCCTACACACAGGCAAGACACCAGAATATAAACTGACAGCAAACAGTACTCCTTACTAGCATTGATGATGATTACCTAGTTAGGGTAATGAAACGTTGGCAAGAAAATAAGCAAGGATCCTTCATATATTAGTGAATTGTGAATTGTGAAGCACACATACTATATCTTTCATAGCAAGTGTATTTTGGATCAGCTCACATTTTCAAGTAGTCTTTCAAGGGCAATCTATGTAAAGTGTATCACAATAATCTAGATTTGGATGACCAAGACAGGAGTGCATTTGCATAACATTCCTACTCCAGTAAAGTTCATATACCTACTCACAACCCCAGATCCTTCTTTTTTCATAGTGTATTGATCCAGTAAAGCCATATAGAGGCATTGATATCAGCACCTGGGCTGGTTAGATTGGAGTGCTCCAAGCAGAGCTGCCTTGCCTGCCATTTTGCCTGATTCCCTAGTCTCACATTTCTCCTTTTGCCTATTTAAGTTCCCAGAGGCTCCTATCTCTTACATTTACTGCTTTCCATCTTTTAGTACCGTAATACAATGGAGAGTTGAACTCTTGGCAATGGATAAAGCAAGCCAAGAAATCTTCCTTGAATTCAACAATGAGAACTGGATGTATAATCCAATTAAGAGTGAATGAGTGGCAGACAGACAGAGTTCCCATGTCTGGAATGAGCAAAAGGCTATCTTCTACTACTTAAAGCTAAGCCCAGCCCTAAAACCTTTGGATCGAATCATTTCCAAGGATTGACTGGATTTATAAGCAAGGATAAGGAATATGAATGATGGAAGCTTGAAAGAAACACCCAAGGAGGAAAAAAAGTTACGCCAGAATTACTTGGTCATTTTTTTTTAAGAATGCATATTTTTATTGCTTTAATGTACAAAAGAGAACAGGAAAGGGGAAAAGTGGGGCAAAGCGAAGCAAGAGGAAAGTACAAAACATGTATAAATATATAATTACCGTAATTAGAAAGTTTTCAATTAACAGCATGCTGAACTCTGACAAGTCCCAGTTTTTATTTGCTTGATGGTTTAAATATTTAGTGAAGTAGCTAATGTAATATGTTTGTTTATATAGATGTAGCTTCCAAATATGTTCTTGCCAGATAGGGCTCATTCTTTTATACTGTTTCTAAAAAATAGATACCCTTTACTAAAATTTTCTGAAGAATAATTACTCATGACATCATTCATATTCAAAGTAGCAATATGTAATCACATGATCTGTCCTGGGAATCTATTAGTTGGTTTACAAATAATCATTATTTTTCCCAGTCTATTTCAATGATAGATAGACATGACATTACCTTTCTAATATGTATTCACAATCTGAACTCAAAAGGTCATTGCTTTTTCTCCTGATTTGCAAGGTATATATAGTATGTGCAACAGCAATTTCACCTTCATCAAATGTTAACATTCTCACAGTCTCTTTCTAAGGTTTCCCAATAAAATTACTTTAAAGTAACATGTTATTTGAATGGTTCTTTTAACTTTCTTGATATTCTTCTGCTAAAAGTTTTTCAGCTTATATTTTCTGTTTATTTTCTATAAGGTTGCTTACAATGAGCTTCCAAATAACTGCATGTAAGCTGAATAAAATCTTTCTGATCATACTAATGGAGAGATTAGACAATGGATTGTGATGGAGGAAAATGAATCCTATGCCTAGAGTTGCATAATTCCTCTCTTTGTTGGTAAGGGAACTATCATTCATTGTGCATTTAAGGATCCTAAGCCTAGGGGCTAGCAATTGTTGCCTAAGGCCGAATGGAGTCTTCTACTATTTTGTGGGGCAGAATTTGAGCCCACTCCATCCATGACTGCTGACCACTGACAACAATTTTCCTATCATTTTCAGGTGAGAAAGAAGACATTTTCTGCAGTGGTCCCTAAAACACTGAACTCTTATCAACAACGTATCATTAACCCTCCTCATTATAAACCTTTAGGAAAACATACTAATTTACTTATATTTTATCTTTATTGTGTTTGGGGTCTTATTATTGTAATATTACAACACTTTGTAATATTAACATTGACATTATGAGTGGGCTATTTTATTTTGCAAACTGCCTTGAAACGGTGTGTACTTTAATGTTACAATCTTCTCTGAACTTTTGGAGTCAAAAATTAATGAGGAAGACCAGACAATCAGCTTGAAGAGTTGGTAGGCAATCAGATACCTTTGGCAGTTACCAGAGACCATGAAGCTTAGCAGCTAAGGATTCATTCAGGTCATGAGGGGATAGATCCTTGAAGAACACCTAGTCTAAGAATATGCCAGCAGCTATGATGAGCAGAACAAACATGATGGGAAAATGTCACTGAGAGGAGGGGTAAGCATCACTTTAATCAAGTCACACCAACCAGCATCTTGAAATATATATAAGCAGCCACCACACTTTTTTCACTCTCCTGAAAGTAACTCACTGACTCTGGATGTTTGCTCCTGTCCCTGTCCCTCCATGAGGGACCTTGGCCTAGTATTTAAACAGGCTTGTTCAATTTCTTGTCTCTGCTTTGTTCCTGAAAAGAAATCACTGATGATTCAGATTATTCCTGACTATTCTTAGGAAAGTTTACAACATAGCAATAGCACATACCAAACTTATTGGCCTTGTTTCTGTTTTGTATTTACTGACATTGAACACTAACAGGAATTTGCTGTTGTTCCTTGCAAAAATAAATAAATTGGACTTAAATATAATCTTACCTTTAGATAATCTAACTTCTTTCTTTCCCCATACTTCCAAATATTTGCAGTAAGGGAAAATAATACTACATTGAGAGTGTGTGTCAATACACTATATATAGCTCCCAGAAGGTGGGGAAAAGGCAATATTATGTTTGTTAGAGTTTTCTTTTGGCTTAGAGTTCCTAGTTGCATAAAATAATGTGAATGTGATTGGGATATATGCTTCAGTTGTGCTTGAGACATGCTGGCTAAAATATGCCCAAACTAACTGGTATTATCCTTACTACAGCAGGGAATATAGCATTAGTATTAATTAATACAGTTGATAATTGTTGATAATACAAGAACTGTTTTATTGTATTAATAAGCATTATGTGGAAGCTTTGATTTACCAAACCTATAATGCCCAGTAGAGATCAGATGGGTCCATCTGATAATGGTCATGGAATACAAAAGATTAAAAGTGAAGTAAAAGAGAATGAATCTGCAAATAAAATTAAAATAACATAAATATGGCATGTGATGTACTTAAAGCAGATATGAGAATAAATGAAATACATGGAGAATGATTGTGATGTGTCATGTCTTTTGGTATTTAAAGAATTTGTGGAAAGCTTAGAGTGGTATTAAATGTATATTTGTTGGGAACAGCAATCTTGTATATTTTATAAGGAGATGATGCTGAAATAATGGATGGAAACTGAACAAGGAGAGATTTAACCTGGAAACAAGGAAAAACTTTCTGACAGTGAGAACAACCAACCAGTGGAACAGCTTGCCCCCGGAAGTTGTGGGAGTATCATCACTTGAGACCTTCAAGAAGAGATTGGACTGCCACTTGTCAGAAGTGGTGTAGCATCTCCTGCTTGTGCAGGGGGTTGGACTAGATGACCTACAAGGTCCCTTCCAACTCTGATTATCTGTTAGAATATCCTACATTTTGTAACAAGGTACCGGTAATTCCCTTCCCCCAAAGGCACATTATAAGACTTGTGTCTGTTCATTAGGCCATATCCCCTGCCATGACAGTTTGGCGTTTGGCCTCCTTCTTCCCGCCCTTTCCCTCCATATTTAGATGCTGAGGTGTGGGAAGGCTCTCCAATGACTATATAGGTCATCCCACTCAATACTATAATACTATTACAGCAGAACTTATTTGATTATAATTTGCTCAAAACTTCTAGACTGCTGAAAAAAGATGTCTGGACATAAAGCAAATTGCTCAGTGATGATGAAAATAGTACAGTGAAGGGTTTTGTTGGTTTAATATGTCTCTATATGAAAAAGCTCAATGGCTTAAAAAGAAAGATGTCGAGACTCTATAACAGGAATGTCAAACTAGTGGCCCGTGAGCTGGATGCGTTACGTGCAAGCCATGCCCACCCCAGCTCTGTGAAGGGAAAAACTGTCATGATACATCACGTGATGGCAACATGACACACCGAGCTTGACACCCATGCTCTATAAAGAGTGCAGAGAAGGGCCACAAAGATAATTAGGGGACTGGAAGCCAAACCATATAAAGAACGGTTGCTGGAATTGAGTATGTCTATTTTAATGAAAAAAAGGACTAGGGGTGACATGATAGCAGTATTCCAATATCTCAGGAGCTGTCACAAAGAAGAGGGAGTCAATCCAGCTATTCTCCAAAGCACCTGAAGGCAGGACAAGAAGCAATGGATGGAAACTAATCAAGGAGAGAAGCAACCCAGAACTAAAGAGAAATTTCCTGACAGTTAGAACAATTAACCAGTGGAATGACTTGCTACCAGAAGTTGTGAATGTTCTTAAGAAGAGATTCTGGAATGTTTTAGACCCTATTTTGCTTTATGGTATGATTAATTCAAACAACGGAACAGGTTTCAAATGATCAAATTCTTTCTCATTTAAAACATTGAACTACATTCTGGAATTTTAGAGGAGCTATTGACAATGTTCAACACTTAAGGACATTCAACCTTTATTTAAGATACTCCATGCAACATCTTGAAAGAAAACCAGATCCAGAAGATTCTCAAAATCTGTAAAAATGCTGAAAATTGGCAAGATTTAGATGTTTTGTCCCAATGCATTCTGAAATTTGTCAACTTCCTGAGGTCTGGGCATTTTTAAAAAAATGTTTTATTTTAAGACTAAATAAATGGCAAGCCTATACACATCTCTCTGGCACTTCCCAGGCCTCACTCCCCATTTTTTTTGAAAGATACTTTTAATTAAAAATAATAATCGTGGAAGTTGTAATGATGCAAAGAAAATTGCCAGCCTCTAGCATCATTTTTATCTACAAAGATGTGTCTGGGTGTCCACAGACTTCAAACACAGTCTTATAGTTTGCTACTAAGAACTTTTAGCTTTGGGAAACAAAGTTGATTGTAAGAAGCCTTCCTGAAGAAAGAGCTAAAGAATTAGCAAGTAGTAATCTCTTTTGTTTGCCTGTTGTTAAATGAATGCTTTGTCATTGACCTCATTCAGTAAGGCCCAGTGACAGGAGCTATTTTGTAAGAATACCTACAGTAAGTTTTAAAAATTCCAAATATGCTCAGCAGCTGAAAAATGTTATGTCAGCCTAAGGTTTGACCGACCAATTTCCAGATATTAAAATTCATAAAATGTTATCCTAGATTGCGGATGAAGAGAGTAAAATAGCAAAAAATATGATGTGAGAATTTGTTAAATCAAAAAGTTCTCATGAGGACTAATCAGAAGGTTAGAAGCTATCTTTATGCACACTTGGAAGCGTTTTCTGCTGAACAGGAGAAATTTGGCTGACTTTCCAGAAGCTAGAGGGCAAGAATGGTTGTGCTGTGTCAGATTGTCATAATTGAAATGTTGGCATAGGTGCCAATTGAATAAAACCTGAAGGTTTAAATTACCCATAGTCATAAAACTCACTGACTGGATTCACGTATCCTACAAGTCACACTTTGATTAATAAAAAGATAGCAGCTGCATTCATACAGCATGCGAGCAACTTGGTCAAGTCAAAACTAAATATACTATCATGTACATGTTCAGTATGGCCCAGTGGTGGAATTCAAAATTTTTTACTACCGGTTTTGTGGGTGTGGCTCGATGGGCGTGGTGTGGCTTGGTGGGCATAGCAGGGAAGGATACTGTAAAATCTCCATTCTCTCCCCACTCCTGGGGGAAAGTTACCACCGGTTCTCCGAACTACTCAAAATTTCCGCTACCGGTTCTCCGGAACTGGTCAGAACCTGCTGAATACCACCTCTGGTTCACTGTAGACTTATACAAAATAATAAGAATACAGGTGGGATATAAATGAAGTAATAAATAACCACAGGGAAACCAAATAAAACAACCTATTTTTCTTTTAAGCAGACACCCTTGGAAATGAATGAAATCAAGATTAAGCTAAACTGTTAGTACTGTGACTTGAAAACTCTTCGCCATTCACACATTGCATTAAGCCATCATTTGTTTTAAACCTTATTTGTTAAACAACTTTTTGTGGTTTAGGCACAGTGGCTGGATTGACACAGTGTGCTAAACAAACACAGAGGACTATGGTTTACTGCAAAGCATAAAATTGGCTAATGACTATGATGCAAGTCCATTAAAGCATGGCCTAATTTGGGTTCCCAGAAAGCCAGAGTTAAAAAAAAAATAGTTTTCAAGGATGGCATGCCTTTTTAAGACTTTCTTAATGAACAACTACCGCCTTACTTTGGATTATAATTCCTGTTTAATACCATGGACACATATAACTGGAATTTATTCTGTTTCTGTATTTTAACAATTATTATGATTGTGCAGAAAACCCTGATTGTGATTATTTTATATATTTAAAATTTGTCTTTGTGCTTCTTTATTTTAGCTATCTTGAACATATGGAAAGCCGGGACATAAATTAATTAATCAGTTTCTCTTCAGACCACATAGGTCTTTTGCCTTTCTAAATTAATTAATAAAACAATTAGTAAGTTAACAGCCAATCTTTATTTTGGCATAGAGCAGCATATCAAATTGTAATTAACAATACCGCTAATAATGATGTTAAGAATAAGAAACTATTCTGTAAAGCTGTTGCTCTGTTTTGTAGTGGCAGAATTATTTTTAGAGCTTTAGCTCAAAAAGTAGCTCAAAGATTTATTTTTTTTTCCTTCTTGCTTCCCAACCTCTGAGCAGATTAAATATTTTTATTTCCTTCTGGAAACCAATGCTTCTATGTAAATGTCTTTAATGTTATTAAAATATATTTACATTTTAAGTATCTAATTGTAGAATTTTTATTTGATACAACTTCATTATGTAGGAGGCATAGGATCTCTATCCAGTTCTGGGATAAAAATAGGTCTCTTCTATTGGAATTGACACACTTTATACATAGGAGCATGCAAAAAGCTGGCTTGACCTGATATTGACCTTAGACTAAAGAAGACAGCTATATTCTAAGTAGATCAAAAACAGGCAGACAAAGAATGCCTTGGCTAGAACAACTTGTAATCACAGTGATTTATTAGACTATGACTTTCAATACACGGATTAGTCTAGCAAAATGTACTGTTACTGTGGCCTCTTTAGATTTTTCCAGTATAAGATACCTTTCTTTAAGGATCTTTTATAGCATCTTATTTTGCTTTGTGTTGTTTTAAAGATCCATTTGGTTCTGTAGAATGCCAAGTTGCTTTACTTAACATTCCAAGGGGCTTATTCTGCAAACACTTAAAACACTAATCTCCTTGTTGACAGAAATAATCCTGTTTTAAGTCAACTGGTCCTTGAATAAATTTACTTTTGTTTAAGCATTTGCTTCATAAGCTCCCCCAAGTAGTGCGTCTTTTGTTTAATGATCAGATCCTCCTTTCTCCTTTCTTAAAAATTTTGTTAGGGCTTGTTTTAATATAAAGCTAACCATAAATAGGCTTCATGTGAATTCCTATTGTTGAACTGTGTCCCTTTTTGTTTTTATTCACTAGGTCCTTTGAGGTCTATAATGAAAGATCTGCATTCTGATGATAATGAAGATGAATCTGATGAAGCAGATGAGAATGACAATGACTCTGAGATGGAAAGACCTATAAATACTCACGGAGGAAGTAGAGTGCGCAGGTTAGGAATTAGAAAAATAAATTCCAGATAATTTGACAGCCTAAGACAAGTCAAAAGATAATAAAGAGGTTATTTTTTTTTTTTAGATTTTGAGTTAAGGCAGAAATATTTATTTGATTCATTAAAACACTGCATGCTAGAAAAATAAATATGCAGGGATTTAAGGAAATTTTAAACATTTTAAGAAAGAATCTGGGAAGTTGTTTGGTTTAAAAGCTCAGCATGCCAAGAAAGAAGAGTAAGATCTCCTGCACTCTAGTATATACTCACTCTCTCTCTCTCCCCCCCCTCCCC
>JAOYMU010000302.1:27441920-27458752 GCA_025802295.1 Psammodynastes pulverulentus | reverse complement strand
GAGTAATATGATACTTAGCTTCTGGAAAAAAACCGGGAAATGTGAGTTTTTAACAGATTGGGGTGGGGGTGGGGGTGGCAGAAAGTCCTGCGTGAGATTAATATAAAAGAGACTTAAAGAATGAGGAAGGACTCGGGCTTTCCGGGAGAAATGAAAAGGGATTCGGGAGACGAAATAAGCGACCGCGGGAATTTCACCTGAAATGCAATGAGGTCATTTTATGAACCAATATGGAAAAAACTCGCAGTCTGCCCAGCCACAGGGAAACGGCGGGCATCACACGCACGCCAGCCAGCCATTTCCAAAGCAGGAAAAAAGCCGGGCAGCGAATGGGAGGCTTGCACGTGTTTATGAAGTGGGCCGGTTCTTAGGTTTCCATTGAAACCGCCGATCTGCAGCCGCTGGTCTTCTTCAGGAGGGGACGCGCGCGCGGTGGTGGCGGCGTAAACTAACTGTCGTACGCAGAAGAGAGCGGGAGCGAGCGTGTGGGGAAAAGGCCGGGACCGTGCACGCGCACAAACCCGCGTTTTACCGTCTAGGCAAGTACTAACTATACACACGGCGTCGCGAACCGACGTCACAACTCCAGCAGAGACTCACTCTGATCGCTAGGAGGAGCCTGCTGCTTACATTTGCCAAATGGAGAGTGTTTCTCTCCATCTTCCGGCTTAGAGAAAAGGGGAAGGGGAAAAAAAAATACTTGTGCCGTGAATACCGGATCTTATTTGCTCCCCGGATCCTTCCATGTCGTTTTCTCCCTCTCCTGTCTGGGTTTCAACCCGCAACCTTACCCGTTGAGCCATCCTGATGGCGTTTTAGAGCAATAGATTAAAATGGGCAAGTTGTAACCACTGCACACAGCTGTGAACCTAGCTAGATGTTGAAAATCTTTTTCAGCCTCAAATAAACCACGGAAAGGAAGGTCCGGGTGTGTGCGCGTGTGTGCAAATGAGAAATATTCACCCGCCTAGCGGTTCCCTCTTTTGACTCCGGGAAAGCCACAGGTCTCGGTGCTTTCACTTGTCTTTTTCATCCTTTCCACCAGCGTGTGACGCTGCAGTGGCGGCTTTCGGGCAGCTTTGCTCTGCCGGTCCGTAAATTTACTGCAGCTAAAAACAAGCCCACTCCGTGCTCCCCCTTTTCTTCTCCCTGGCAGCTTAGGCTCTACTCTGCTCAAAGGCAGGACCTATTCACGTGAAAAGAAGCGGAGGCGGAGAGCTGCCAGGAGAAGGATGCCAAGAGATGCGTGCCTTGCAGCGGTGGGTGAGAAGGGGCGGGGGAGGGTGATAGATAGCTTCTCAGCGGGTGGAAGAAACGGACATATACTATTACATTAAGGGAGTTGTGTTTTGACGGCTCCGGGGATATCCTCCTAGGCTGTTTTGATCTTGTAATTCCATATCTTTCCCGGAAATCTATATGACGCTTCACAGCGTAAGAGCCAAATGGACCTACCGTTCGATTGATCGGTTAGGCTTAGACCCAAAACCTAAAGGGAATGGGGGATTAAATATGTTCAAAGGAAAATTGAGTTTTCGACCAGCTTCGCTGAAGAAATTGCATTTACCTTAAATTCCTTGTTTTAAAGAAGCCGACGAAATATATATAATACACGGAGCTGAATGGGCGCGTGTATACATGTTTAGCGCTTACTAATAAGAGGTATTATCTTCGTTAACTAGAGGTGTAAATATTGGAATGCAACTGAACGCGGCGTCTCCCCTGTCTCCTCCATATCTATGCGGAAAGCTTGGCAGCACAATAAAAAAATATAATTATAACCCCAGACTCCATTTATAAATTATTTCCTTAAAAGCAATCCCGTAATAGTTCTGTTTTCAATTATGTAATTTGAAGAGCTCTTTCAGGCTGCTGTCCTATACACACGCGAATTACTTTGGAGTACATATATATATAGGATTCCATCGTAAACAGCCGTTTCCAAAACAATCTACCCGTGATTTGGACAGCCAACCCACTGACTACTTATGCTAGAATCTTCCAACTCTTTTTTTTTTCCAAATTGGTTTGGTGGTAATTGCTTTGAACCCTAGCGATTGAAGTTTATGCTTGCCTACTCAGTAGTAAGCCCTACGGAGTTCTTTCAAGCAAGACGTAAAGCGAGGTATTCGGTTAATGAGACATCTTCCGCCATTCTGCTCCAATTCACCATACAGTGATGCTTCAGATCTACTATACAGTGATACACTATTCAAAGAAGGAGGGGCAAGTAGTCGGCGACGCTCGTCGCTTTCCTGCAAGCGCTAAGACTCCTCCGGCGGGGGCGAACTTAGCCTCAGGGGTTTTGCGGCTCCAGGAAGTTTAAGAAGTCGAGAAGCAGCGTTTCACCAAGAGAGCACTAGGATCCGTTGCTATACTACAATTCCTCTGCGCCACCATATTAAATCAGGAGAGCCAGGAGCGGTAGTAAACAGCCGATCCGTAGGAGTCTAAGTGTACACTTAAGCGGTGAACAGGCGCAGTTATTGATCTTAATTTCTCGCCATTACAATGCACAGCGAAGGGCTATCATAAAAGCCAAGACAAAACCCTCTTTCTTCCTGCCCCTAGCTTGGATACATTGCCTGTCACCACTGCCATCTAAGCCAATATGTTTATAATTAGGGCCATAAATTCGGCTGCTGCTTCCAAACTTGTGTCCTCTATACGTCTTGGATTTCAACCCCCATTATTTGGTAGCGCTGGCCAGATACTGTAGAAATTCTTTCTGGAATACACCACTTTTGGGAAAGATTGTTTTAGAGTATGTATACGTGACACGTCAATCTGATGAAGCAAACCCTTGTTCAGGAAATCCTATCTGAAACATTTACCAGTTTTTTGCCACTCTATTCCTGGTAGTTTTTAGTAGCATCACGTGACTTGGAAGAATCTCATTATCTGCCCCTCCTTTCTTTTCTTGTTTAATTTCTTCTGCCAAGCACCTTGTACAGTCAAATCGATTCAAGCGCAAAAAGGAAGTGCGGCCAAATCTTTCCAATACGAGCAAACACCCCCCCCTAAAGAAAGGACTCAACTTCAGACACTTGCTGGAAAGTCAAATTCTCGAATGTGTTTGTTACTATACAAAATTAATGAGGCAACAAATCAAAGGAAAATCTACCTCAAATGTTCCTTGTTTGTTTTGTTATTTTAAGAGCTTTCCTTTTTTAAAAAGCAAGGAGCGTGTGGAAAGAGTCAAAAGACGAAAGGGAAAGTCCGCAGCAGGTGGAAATTCCATCTCCAAGGACCAGCTTGTTTATTAGCGTCATGGTATTGCCTGATGACGAAAAGTAATCTCCTTGCTCACTAACTGCAACAAGGGAATAGTAACTTTCCGAGGCACAGAATCCCCAGTAAGCGCTTCGGGAGTGTCAGGGTTATTCTCTCTGCCACACACCACACACACGGAGGGACAGACACAGAGTAAGAGCGACGGGTTCTCCCGTTTTCTCTCCGCCCACTGCTCTGACGGAGGTTGCTCGACGTGCGGCTAAACCAATACACTTTCGTCCTAGGTCTGTAGCTACACGGCGATTGGTTGGCAGAAGCAGCTCGCTGCGCAAAAACAGAGAAGCCGAGCGCTCGGAGCTCAGAAACTGCCAGCAGAGATCACAGAAGCTTGAGCTGGGATAGGAGAGAGAAAGAGCCACCGAGTCAGTGAATGAGTCTGGGAAGCCAGAGATAGCAAAAAAGGAGGCTGGAAGAAAACTCATCCGGACTCTTGTTAGCGAGGGGGGGAAAAAAGCGCTCGCAGGGAAAAAGCATTCAAGGAAGAGATGGCGAGAGAGGTTTAAGAAAATCTCCACCGAGTCCTCGAGAAATTCAGGGATTTAAAGTTTAGGGTCGCCGAACTGCTCTTTGCCTTCCTCCCACCCAGCCACATCTTTTCGATGGCTGTAATATCTTCTGGTTGTTTTTAATTTCATCTGTTCCCCCCCCTCCCCGGGAAGAGTGAGGGAGAAAGAGCAGCTTTTTCTTGGGTCAAATTTATTTTTCTTCAACCGAAGGGGGCATGTCCATCGGTTCTTCTGGCAGTTCCCCCCCCTCCTGCTCCTACAAGGAAGCCAACCCGACGATAATCTTGAAATATACCAGTTCCCCCGGATTTGCTGCTGCTGCTGCCTCCACCGCCTCTCCTGCTGCTGCGGTGCAGTGCCTGGACACTGGGAATAAATTAACACGGGCTCTTCTGTCTATTTAGCCACCTACCTATTGCCTCTGGTTAGCCATTTCTTACGAAGATCACTGATGTGGTGGGAGCTCTGCCTGGCAGCCTCTCGTGCCTATCTTACATGATTTCCCAGCCCTCCGTCGTCGTCCCCCCTTTCCCTTTTTCCCCCAGTTTCGTGTGAAGGGAGACGGTGATGGGGAAGACAAGAGAAAATGAAGGGAAAGGAATGGGCATAAATCGTTTTTGAAGCTCGCCTCAGTCTTTTGCTTTTCCTCTCCGGCCCGTTAAACACGGTGTTTCTCGAAGGAGGAGGGGGATTTTTTTTTTGTTTTGTTTTTTGGAGAAGGAGGAAGTGTTGTCGGGGAGGGGGAATCTCTTTCCCCTTTTGGAGATGGTGGTGCTATTCTTCTTTGCCTTAAACTGGATGGTGGAGGGAGCCCTTTCGCAGCTTCACTACACGGTGCAGGAAGAACAGGAACATGGCACTTTCGTGGGAAATATTGCCGAAGATCTGGGCTTGGACATTACAAAACTTTCCGCTCGCCGCTTCCAGACGGTGCCTAATTCGCGAAGCCCTTATCTGGATCTCAATCTGGAAACCGGGGTGCTATATGTGAGTGAAAAGATCGACCGGGAGCAAATCTGTAAGCAAAGTCCGTCCTGCCAGTTGCACCTAGAGGTTTTTTTGGAAAACCCGCTGGAGCTGTTCCGCGTCGAAATCGAAGTGCTTGACATCAACGACAACCCGCCTGCTTTCCCGGAGCCCGACCTGACCGTCGAGATCTCGGAGAGCGCCACTCCGGGCACCCGTTTCCCCTTAGAAAGCGCCTTCGATCCAGACGTGGGGACTAACTCGCTGCGCACCTATGAGATCACCCCCAACAGCTACTTCTCCCTGGACGTCCAGACGCAACCCGATGGCAATCGCTTCGCCGAACTAGTATTATCCAAGCCCTTGGACCGAGAGCAGCAGGCGGTACACCGCTATGTGCTCACGGCCGTGGATGGTGGGCAGCCCCAGCAACGGACAGGCACGGCCCTGCTCACTATTCGGGTACTGGATTCCAACGATAATGTGCCCGCCTTTGAACAGCCCGTCTACACTGTCTCTCTACCGGAGAACTCGCCTCCCGGCACCCTGGTGCTACAGCTCAATGCCAGCGACCCGGACGAAGGCCAGAATGGCGAGATCATCTATTCGTTCAGCAGTCACATCTCTGCCCGGGCGCGGGAGCTCTTCGGCATCTCCCCACGGACCGGCCGGTTGGAAGTCAACGGCGAACTGGACTACGAGGAGAGTAGCGTGTACCAGGTGTATGTCCAAGCCAAGGATCTGGGGCCCAACGCCGTACCTGCTCACTGTAAGGTGCTGGTACGGGTGCTGGACGCGAACGATAATGCTCCCGAGATCAGTTTCTCCACCGTCAAGGAAGCGGTGAGCGAGGCGGCGGCTCCAGGCACGGTCGTGGCTCTCTTCAGCGTCTCGGATCGAGACTCCGAGGAGAACGGGCAAGTGCAATGCGAGCTGCTGCAAGGCGACGCGCCTTTCCGCCTGAAAAGCTCCTTCAAGAACTACTACACCATTGTCACCGAGGGGCCCCTAGACCGAGAGCAGCCCGGCGGCGACGCCTACACTTTAACCGTCGTGGCGCGGGACATGGGTGAACCGGCGCTGACCACCAGTAAGTCCATCCAGGTGCGAGTCAGCGATGTGAACGACAACGCGCCCCGTTTCTCGCAACCTGTTTACCAGGTGTACGTGAGCGAAAATAACGTGCCCGGAGCCTACATTTATGCCGTCAGCGCCGCGGACCGGGACCAGGGCGCCAACGCGCAGTTAGCCTACTCCATCTTGGAGAGCCAGATCCAGGGCATGTCGGTCTTCACCTACGTCTCCATCAACTCCGAGAACGGTTTCCTCTACGCGCTGCGCTCTTTCGATTACGAGCAGCTCAAGGAGTTCAGCTTCCAAGTAGAAGCCCGCGACGCGGCCGGAGGGGGCGAGGAGGAACCCAACGGCGAGGAAGCGCTAGCCGGCAACGCCACCGTCAACATTGTGGTCGTGGACCAGAACGACAACGCGCCGGCCATCGTTAGCCCTCTGCCTGGCCGCAACGGCACGCCGGCGCGAGAGGTGCTGCCCCGGGGCGCCGAACCGGGCTACCTGGTCTCCCGCGTGGCGGCGGTGGATGCGGACGACGGCGAAAACGCGCGTCTCACCTACAGCATCGCTCGGGGCAACGAGGCTAGCCTCTTTCGCATGGACTGGCGCACCGGCGAATTGCGCACGGCGCGCAAAGTGCCCGCCAAGCGTGACCCACAGCGGCCCTACGAGCTGGTCATCGAGGTCCGAGACCATGGACAGCCCCCGCTTTCTTCCACCGCCGCCCTGCACGTGGTCTTAGTGGACAGCGCGGTGGAGCGCCAGGGGGCGGGCGCGGGCGGGGGCGGGGGAGGAGGGGGTGCTGGGGGGCTAGTCCCTGGGGGCGCAGGAGGGCCGGGTGGAGAACATCGGCCCAGCCGCTCGGGCGGTGCCAGCAGCGCCGACACATCGCTGGACCTGACTCTGATCCTCATTATCGCCCTGGGGTCGGTCTCGTTCATCTTCCTGCTGGCTATGATCGTGCTGGCCGTCCGCTGCCAGAAGGAGAAGAAGCTCAACATCTACACGTGTTTGGCCAGCGACTGTTGTCTGAGCTGTTGCTGCTGCTGTTCTTGCTGCAGCCGCCAGGCGCGAGCCCGTAAGAAGAAGCTCAGCAAATCGGATATCATGCTGGTCCAGAGCTCTAATGTACCCAGCAACCCGGTTCAGGTACCCGTAGAGGAGTCGGCAAGCTTTAGTTCCCACCACCACAACCAGAACTATTGCTATCAGGTTTGCCTCACGCCCGAGTCGGCCAAGACCGATCTGATGTTCCTTAAGCCTTGCAGCCCTTCCCGCAGCACAGAGGCGGAGCACAACCCTTGCGGGGCCATCGTCACCGGATACACCGACCAGCAGCCCGACATCATCTCGAATGGCAGTATATTGTCTAGTGAGGTAAGACGCTAGACTCTGCACCCCTCAGGAACATCCACTCGCTGCCAAGTACAATTGCAGTCTTCTCCTCAATTTCCCTCTAAATGTCACCAGTGAAGGTTAATTCAACCTCAGTTTATTGAAAAGGAAAACCTACAAAGTCTACATCATTGCATCCTAACTGGACTAGTCTACACCTTTTGGCTTGGGTTGCCTGTTGCATTTGGGGAAACTTCCTCTCATGCAACTTATGCGATTGATCACTAATATTGCAATATTACAATTATTATGGTAACGTATTACAATAATAATTGGAAAATTATTACAATTGACAAACATCCCTACATATTTTATTATTCATAACACAAAACTTGCAGTCAGTTAAAGGGCAACAGAGAGATGGAGGGAAGGAAAACAAAAATTCTTTGTAGCCACTTGGTGGTTGTCCAGATTTTTCCAGTCAAAATATGGTAGCCTTAAGTAGTAGCCTAAATACTGGTAGCATTGTGTCAATTTTAGAGTTAGTATAAAGGTGATACATTTTTCTGATGGTTTTCTTTTCACAAATGCTTACAATTCTGTACTTTGACATTTCTCACTATTAATTGTTATTAGGAGCTTATTGTTCAACCTTCCTTAAAAGATTTTCCACTATCATTACAATTGTAACAAGTAGTTGCAGATGAATATGTACCTGATTTATGTCAACTCACCAACAACACCAGCTCTTGTCTGGAAAACATTGTTGTGTACACAAGTCAATCTGCAGTGCAGTGCAGCTTTCTTCTGCACCACCTTTTTCACTTTTCAGCCACTTTCTTTTCAGATGCAGAACAACTTAAATATTATTACAGTTTAACAAAGGTCATACTGTGAACATTTTAGTTTGCTTGTTCCATTTTCAGAATCAAACTAGCATAGCTTAAGCAGTATTTACTATTATTTTGTGTAGAATGGTTGGTCAGTATTAATTCTATGGTTATTTTCATTGCTTTTTCCAGCAACAGATACCAAGTCTGAAGATAATTCCTATAGGGAAATCAACAATCTAACAAACCTGTTAGAAATTCCTTTATTTGTGATTGACGATATGCAGAAATTTGCTTATGAACATCTAACTAGCAAACAGAGAATTAAAATAATTTCTTAGTTAAAGATCTCCTAATTATCACTAATAAGATGATAGTTCTACATGTTTTCCCCATCAAAAGAGGTACCTTAAAAAATGCAACTGAAAGCATCTGTAAACACTTATGGAACTTTTGTATTAAGCTATGTGTAAATAATATTTGTCTATCCTATAATCTGGGTTTACCCTTTTAACCTGTGATGTGATACAAAATAATTTTGTTATATTTTATGTGTACATATTGCTGGGGAAATGTAAAACCTATTTCCAGTGCAGTTCTAAGTATACTTATAAGTAAAGCCTACTAATTTTATCAGGAGTTAATCTCAGATAAATGACTACAGGATTGCAACCAGAAGAGAGTTTTTAATGTTTATTATTTACACAGCTTTAATTCGCCCCCTTACCCAATGGGATATATCAATTTAGTGGCTATACATTATTTTTTAAACATGTCATTTTTTCCCATCATAGTTTGCCTTGAAGTGGTGTTTAATTAACAGCCCCTTGACTTTCCCCCCCATCCACTGTACATGTTGTTGGCTAGTTTGAGTAACAGTCGTGGATTTTACATTAGATGAATAGTTAGAGAGACTCAAGTGTATAATTCTTTCTTATGCAATTTAAGAGAATGGCAAAAAGCAGATGAGATATACCAGAGGTATTGGTTATTTAATTGATTAAAAGCAAGTATATATATATGTATATGTGTGCTTAAGATTCACAGGTTCCCTAAAAAAATCATTTATTTATTTGTTTGTTTCCTAATTATTTTTTAGACAAAACATCAACGTACAGAGCTCAGTTATCTAGTTGACAGGCCTCGGCGTGTAAACAGGTAGGAGCTCCACATTTCTGATTTCCTAAATTAGGGCCAGAATTATGCACAACCTGACATGTATTTCTCAAAGGTGAAGGAACATGCAGATATGTACTTAAGAAGATATTAAATAGTTGTTGAGCAATATAAAATAAATGTATTCAAGTGGCACCATATATATATATGCAATGAATGAACATTTCTGAATTATGGTCTTTGGTGTATCACAGTGAAAAAAAGAAAATTTTATACTGATTCGAATTATGTTTCAAAAACTTAACAGATAGCATTGTAGGACACTACCTGTCCAAATTTAGATCCTTGACTATTTAAGAAAATTGTTTAGCATAATTTACACTGAATACAGATGGTGGTAATAACAAGCACTCTAAACACTTGGTTACTGTCCCTGATAATATAAGTTTTGCTTTTGATGGAGAATGCTGCTTAGTTGAAATAGTATAGCAAAGACCATCTAGCTGAGTGCAGCACCACCTGTGGCCATCTGATGGCAGAAGAATGTTTTTTGAATTTCTCTTTTCTTGGTACTTCAAACATTAAATTTCCCCTTTTTTTATATTTCTAGTTCTGCATTCCAGGAAGCAGACATAGTAAGCTCTAAGGACAGTGGTCATGGAGACAGTGAACAAGGAGACAGCGATCATGACGCCACTAATCGAGGTCAATCCACTGGTAAGTTTGATGGGGGGGGGACTCTAAATATTTGATCTTTTAATAGGACCATCAGGAGCAATTATAGATAGGTAAATTAATAATGGGCCATAAGTAATTTGATGCAGAGTGTTTATAATTTTGTGCTAATGTATATCTGACTGGATGTAACAAATATATTTTTCAGTTTGTAATACACTTATAGGAAGATTTTTTTTTTTAATGCTGGCTGACTTTTGCAAGGTCATTTTGTAACGTTAATCATGCTTTGTTATATTAAGATACAAAAATGCTGATATATTTTGGTGGGCTTCTTAAATCCTGAAAAGCTAATGGATGTTTTCAAACTGGTTTTCAATAGCAGTTCTCAGAACTGAGTATATTCAGAGTGATAGGTCCATAGGGAATTGAACAAGGGAGAATTTCAAGTGTGTGACAGAATAGACTGTAATATATATTAATCACGGAGAGCAGTCGTTTATCTTCAGTTGGAAGCTCGAAAATCCTTGGAAATGTGGTATTTTTCAAGTAGTAAGTATTGTAATTTTGGTTTGAAGAGAATTTGACTCTCGTTCCCTTGGTAAATCTGACAGTATTCTCACTTTGCATCTGTATACTTAAGAGGAATGCTGACTCTTTTAGCATTTGCTTCACTGCACGGCATCCCTGCAGTTTAGCAGGTGTTAGAGGCACTTGTCACTAGATTGTAATCAACCGAGTTCCTGGAATCTAGGCTTAGTAGTAATAAATCTCTGCTTTTTCTAGTTTGGTAAAATCTCCAGAGAGCTGCTGCTACAAAAATGCCTTCCAGGTTGATGCTTGTTTATTCTCTCCCTCCCTTTCTTTCTTTCTTTCTTTCTGTCTGTCTGTCTGTCTGTCTGTCTGTATCTTCCCTAAAACATCTTCTAAGGCATTGGACTGAGCAACTGCCCAGAAACATAGATAGAAACATTGACACTTGTGTATATGGGGGAGGAGGGAATTCCAGCCTTTTTGAAGAGTTCAATGCTGTTCCTTTGGCTATGAGAAGTTTAGGCACCTGGGGGAGGGGGAGTCTGGGATTCCATTCAAGGACTGCTTTATATTGCTGCAGGTCATTAATATGCAGACCTAATGAGACTTGAGAAAAGCCAAGAGTCTCTAAGCTCCCTGCGTCTTAGGGCTTCGTGCTTAGTGAACACAGCATCTATTTTGTGTCTGGGAACCTTGTAACAAATAAACTCTTGCCAAAAGTGTACATTGGAACATACTATCTTATTATTATTTTTGCAAATTACTCATTTCTAAATGTTTGCTTTTCCCCAATCTTCTGGCATCATCTCTTAAGGCAACAATTAATATTTGAAGTGTTTTTTTCTTAACAAAAGCTTTATTTATTCTACCCCCAATTGTTCTCTTGTTGTCTTTTTTAAAAAAATGGAATTGGGCAGCTCATAAATTCAAATAAATAAATAAATTTTATTGCAGCACTCATATTCATGAATATTTCATCTTCAGCCAGTTTCTCTCTCAATATAATGAACCATGGTAACAAAGTGTGAGAGAAGAGAATAAACATCTTTGCAAGGACCTAGAATGGGAAAGCAGAATGAATAGATGCAATCATTTGGGATGCACATCAAACAAAAGGCATTTGTTTTTTTAAAAATCTAGTAATGTTGCTATACTTAACTTCCCTGTTCTTGTTTTAGATGATTTACCTGGAATTAGATTGTATGAAAGCTGGCTTTGAAACTAAACTCTTTCTATAATATAGATATTAATGTACTTTACTAGTAAGTTGAAATGTTTTCACTTAATCTAATTTTAATTGACTTCAGATTCAAGACTTTCTGCATGTTTGGTTTATAGTTTGATCTGTGAACTTTAGATTCAAGCTTCTTGAAATATAAGAGAGGAATAGATTGCACTCAGCAATTTCCTTTAAATCAGAATTGAGAGTTTGATATGAAGTTTTCCTTTATATTAATAATTCATAGTTTGCCAAATTACACAATCATTTTGCATTCAAGTTTTTTTTTTTCATTGCATAGATAAGTATTGATTCTGGGGCTATGGGATTAGGGTATCTCATAAATGTACAGTTCTTTTTTCTACCTAGTTTAGAGGATGTTAAAGAACATTGTGTTTATATGCTAATACGTAAATATAATATGAATAATAATTAAACAATGTTGGTTCAGGCAGAAAGTAATAAGTAAAGAAGCTAATTTATCTAAATACTTCAATTGCCAACCTCACCAATAGTCTAAGAAACTCATATAGAGAGATAAAGATGCCAAATACACTAAATGACTTTAAACCTATTTCCATTTTGTCAATCAAAATCAGTTTTCTTCACTAGCATCAGATAAATAGGATACTAAATACTAAAGTTTTTAAAATGTTTATATTTTGCTTGATTTAACTATTAGAAAATCTCAATACTTGCCAGGAATTTTGTGTGTATTTATTTGGACCTTACAACAACTTTTGGCCCATTGTTTCTCTAATTGTCATCTTTCATTTCTTTTTATGATTTGAGTTTATGTCTTCCATTTGCTTCTCATTCTTACACTCTATAACAGCATTACACTGATAATCCTTTGTAAATTATTTTCTTTTTAAAAAAGCAAAAGCAAATTCCGCAACTAATTATTTAGCACAGGGGTGTCAAACTTTCAGCCTGCGGGCCACCGGATGCGTCAGGTGCTGATTATGCCCATCCCCCGTTTTAGCGAAGTGGGAAAAAGTCACGATACATCACATGATGACAATGTGATATCCCCTGATTTAGCACATATTCAAGAGCCAATGTTTTCTGAAGAAATTGTGATTACCCATTAGGTCTCAAGCCATACTATAATGAAACTTGAATAGATTTTACTTTAGTGTTCCTCCTTTTTTAAAGGGGAAAAAATGCTTCAGCCTCTTCTTTTCTTCCTATCTGGTCATGCAAGACCAAATTGCCTATTCTTGATTAATGTGTCATGACTTGGACTCTATCTTAAGGACAACAGGTACAGATGGCTCTGTTGAAATACATCTCCTAACCAGTCGTATGTTATATTTATATATCACTTCACAGTGAGACACTTTGTATGGTGGAAATAAAGTTAAAAAGCTAAAATTCATAAATGCATTAAAATAATGTTAGACTAGCATTTATTTACCTATGTATTTAAAAGATTTACAAAGCCACCCTCTCACAATCTGTGATTCTGTGTGGTGTCAAAAAAAAAAAAACATTGAAAGAATAAAAAACCAAAACAATCTAATAAAAGTAATCTAACAAAACGAAAAACACAATGCATAATTAACACATAATAAAGGCTTACAATAAAAAAAACAAGTGTACACATCATAGAATGGCCTCATTTACCATTACAGCTCAATGCACAGAAAAAGAGGTTAAATCAGGTTAAAACAGCCATAGAGTGTGCTTATTATTAGTTTTATGTCCCACCATTTATTTTGTACAATCCAAGTCAGTAGACATAATGCTCTGGCCTCCTGTTTTCCCCACAGCAACCCATGATTCAGTTTGAGCTGTGAGAGAGTGACTGGCCAATAGCAATAAAATAAGCCACTAGAAGTGGAGTATTTTGAAAATAGCTAAATGTGATTTAAAAATCCCAACTAAAAAGCCTGGAATAATAAAACATTTTCAATTGGAAAGAAAAGGTTACAATGGAAATATCAACCCAAGCATGTCTGATTCATGAATTCCATAATCAGAGTGTCCCCACTGAAAAACTTTTCTTTAGTAGACAAAGGCAACTACCTGTATCACTTCATTTTAAATCCAATATATTTAGAAAGCACATTCAAGATAAACTGACTCTAAGTATTTATAAATGAGCTCAGAAATGGACTGCACTGGTACTTCTAAAAATGGTGGATTTATTTTTGTAAAGCTAGAGAACTGTAAGATCTAAACTACATGTCACATTCTCTGGTATAATTCAATAAAGCATTGTGAAAAATCCCTTCACATGAATAATAGCTCAGTTAAAACAAATTATACATATTCATTTTTCTGAAAAAGTATTTTTGAATAATATATTACATTTAAAATAATCAATCTTGTCTGTAACAAAATAATGCAAACAACATTTGTGGGTTAGAAAAGGGATTATCTAGAATATATCAAAGCAAAGCCTTGTAAAAAAGACCATGGCTTTATAGTAAAAATGAATTTAAAATCCAAGGAGAACAGTAGATGATAAATGATGATAGAAAGCCCTCTGTGTTTTTTTTACAGTTTGGCTTCTGAATGCGAAGTACAGTACTAGAGATGAATTATCTAAATTTATTTGTGTACATTATCCACGGGCAATATGTTATCTTATGTTATACCTTGTATTATTGAGAGCCAGTTTGGTCTGGTGGTTAAGACAGCAGGCAAGTAACTGGGAGACTGTGAGTTCTAGTCCTGGCCATCACATGAAAGTTAATTGACTGAACTTGGGCCATCACTCTCTGAACCCAACTCACTCATGGGGTTGTTGATGTGGGGAAAATAGGAGGAGGAAGATGTATTGTGTATGTTCTCTGTCTTAACTTAGTGGTATTTATAAAAATAATAAAGGCAGGATAAAAAAATACTATTCTGACAGTTTTAACATAGGTTCCAAGAATCTGTTTCTGTGGGGGTTTTATGTTATATACTGTAAACCCCCATCTCTCTTTAGAGCTAGACTTGAAACAAAGGTACCTTTAATTCCTTCTAAAACATAATGCTGATTTGAAATTTGATGTGTGGAAAAAGAGGCTGTATCTTTTTAGTCTTCACTTATACAGATTTACAGGATTAGATTGTAGATAATACTAATGACTTGCTTATTACGTATCAGTGGAACACCACTTAAAAATGCAACATTGTCTGGCATGCAATAAAGTACTTTGTTGGGCCTTTTTTGTTCTTAGTGTGTATCAAAGAACTCCCACTAAATAGTTTGAATATATACACTTTTAGAGGATAGATTTTGCTAAGAAAGTTGAGAATCATTTCTTGCCATCTGCAAAATGAATCAGAGGTTTTTAGTTACAGAATCTTGAAGAAATACTTTGCAAATTCTGGTGGTAAACAAGAAACATAAGACAAAGGTGACAGAAATTGCTATTTTCCTTATCCAATCCACGCTGACTTTTATTTCAGTTCTATTTAAAGATGATTCTGATATTTCAGTTGCTTTGTATGAAATTATATAGGGATATGCTAAAATGGCTTTTGGTAGTTCTTTGACAGTGAGCATATTTGAAATTTTTCTCATTTTTGGTTGTTAATCAAAATGGTCTAGATTCTGCTGTGGGATTGATGTTTTGCAATTGCACGGTCGGGCAAAAGAGAACAGAAGGCTCACAGATGTAGATTGTTCAAAGGAAGGTTTAGGTGATCAGCCTTCAAATTAAAGAAGTGGAAAGCATTATTGCTACTGAAAATGTAACATCAGGTAGAAAGTAGATGTAACCTGGCAGACCAATTACTTATAGTTGGATCATTAGTACATATAATATATTGGAGATCACTTAATATCTCTGGAGAGGTTTTTTTGTGTATCACTTCTCTTATCTCCCCCTTTCTACTTCAAGAATCAAATTGCAAATATCAGACTTTCAGAACAAAATAATGTTTATTTTGTGTAAGCATTAATATTTTGTAATAGCCATGGTCTCGTGCTTGGTTACGTCAATCTCAATGAATTTAACAAGATCTCTGCACCCATGTTCCACATGGTTTTACCAATTCCCACATTTGCCTCTTGGAGAAAGGTATAGTTTGCAAGTTATTGGAATTGTTTTTACTTCAGTTGACTGAAGAAGAGTAATGAACATAAAGCATGCACTGTGTTATTAGTATTCTTTGGTATAAGTGTTGAAAATCTATAACTCACATGTACTTATAAAATGCTAATTAAAAAAGAGAAACATTCATACTTTTCAGATGTTATTTGTAGATTCCATTCCTTTTCTGTAAATTGGCTGAAATAACAAATGTAATCATTGAGACTATTTGAGTGTTGAAATGATTACGTGAGAGAATGGAAGCATTTCAATGGATTCAACATTTCCTTTAAATATAATATTGGGATTTTTGGACTATAAAGACTATGGAATGAATAGCTGTTGCCACATTTCTTGATGCCAGGAATCTGTTCTAACCAGGAGGTTTGTCAAATAGTGAAAAGCTCTAATTTTTGTTGGACGTCAGTGGTACAAATGTTATTGAACATCAGTTAATATTTGTTTGTCCCTACAAAATATTTAACAATATTTTACCATCTGTAACAAATAGTTTGGCTGGATGGGTATATTTTTAATGTTATGTAAGTTCATTTCTATCCTTTGGAAAGAAGCAGGCCATAAATGTAAAGAAATAATACTTGAAATCAAGCCTAATACACCATTGTTGTCACCCCAAAACATGCTTATTACGCATCAATCCATAGGTACATCTTTGTGTGCTATTATACAAACTTGAATAAATACATTTTCCACTTAGTAAATAGAAACATTTCTTTGCCTTTATATATAAACATATATAAAATGTCAGCACTTTACATAAAAATTGAAGTGGTAAACAACAGAAAATGAAAGCTTTTTTTTTATTTGCTTCTTTGTTCATTGGTTTAGCTTCTACAGTAAGCATAAAGTGTGTAGAATTGTACCCTAAATCTAGTTTTTATGATGATCAGGTTTGAGAAAAAAAAAACACCAAATAAATCACCAGGCAGTAAGCCATTGATATTTTCCATTTATCGAGTCTGCACCTGTGCTTCTGATAATGCTGTGTCTTTAGAATTTTAGAATATCTTAACTCTGTGAACAACCACCTGCTAGAAACCCTGTAACAAGCTTTTAATTTCTTATTGTAAATATTTTATTAATTTTCAAAAAATTTTACAAGGGAAAATGTAAAATTTTTTTACAAGGGTTAAAGTAAAATTTTGGTAGCTACAACACCATAGAGGAGGATTCCCCAAATAATAAGTTGACAATTGTAGAAAATAAAATAAGAAAAAAGGTACATTATGGA
>JAOYMU010000302.1:27385201-27395529 GCA_025802295.1 Psammodynastes pulverulentus | reverse complement strand
AACAAGAACCTGGGTAAAACATTCATTTTAATTGCTGCAATTCTACCTAAAAAGGAGAGCTGCAACTTTTTCCATTTATCCATGTCTTGTCGTATTTTCTGCCAATTGGATTCATAATTATATTTAAATAATTTGGTATTTGAAGATGCCATAATACAGGGATAATTCTTAAAACTGTGCAATGCAGTTTATTCTCTTTAAAGAAAATTACATTAAGACAATCCAGTAATTTCAAATCTAATATTTTTCTGATATTTTTCATATAATTTTGATCTTAGAGTATTATTTGTCTTACAGTGACTTCTAGGATTTGATTATAATGCTAGTATACTTTGAATTTATTTTTATTGATATGTATAATAATGAATTTAAATAGAAAATACATTGTCATTGCTTTTTCTTCTTCCTCCATGTCTAGATTAAAGTTTAAACTGTCTCAGTGAAGCCACTTCTTGGCTTTGTCATGTGCCAAAAAACAGTCATTATTTGTACATGTTTCTGGTAGTAGCAGACATACCAGCAGATGGGATGGGCTCTGTATCTCTCCAAATTCACATAGCATGTTGTTATCTGCTAAGAGCTTCCAATTGAGCATACTGTTTTTACATTTAGGCACTCCAACTCTGAACTTATTCAAGGTCTTCCAAGCAGTATAAGGGAGGTTGGATCCTTCAGCCATATCTAATTAGCCACACCTAATTCATAGCTATGATGCTGCGCTAAATAGCAGAAGCAATCATAACAAAGATTATTATTTCAGTGTTAGTAATTATCCTTATTTTGTAAGATCCAACAATTGAAAAATTCCACTTACTAGTCTTTGCTAGTCCTATCATCATCCCACCAAATTAGACAATTGAAGTTTGGAAAAGGGAAGGGGAAGAGTGAGTACTGCCAAAGAATTTTTTCTGGATATAATACAATAATCCAGTTAAATATAAATTTAAAAGATTTACAAAGAAATATTGAAAGCAATTTATAGCTTTTTTGTGCAGGGGATAATTTGCTAATTATATTACTTCTGAAATAAAGAAGTCTGAAATGACTATTGCCAACATTAAATTATTTCATAATTTATTGCTTTTATTAATAAACACTGCTGCTTTTAAACATGTCAATCTCTACTTATCTAAGATTCCCCCCCTCTCTTTTTTTTCACAGCACGGAAAAGGATATGCTAGTCAATTCTACAGGACTTACCTGAAGCAGCATGATTTGCACAAAAGTCGACCAACAAAAGCATCAACTTTTCAACTTCATTATCTTGGCCATCCAGTTCTATGTTAACTGAAGAAATATTGTGCTGTTGGAGACATTATGGCCAATAGTAGGACCTACTTGCTCTCAGCAGGCCTGAGAAATGAGTTGAAATGTATGGAACTATAGAAACTTCAAGAGGCAACTGATTTTGCCTCTCTGATCAGTGTGTGCCTGTTTACAGCACTATATAGCTCCTTCTTTCTCTTCTCTCTCCAAAATGTCACTGAGCCCTTTAGATGTTTATATTCGCCACAAGAAGCCAATCGTACAGATTTTAAACAAAGGAAACGTGCATTATAAATGCAATATCACTGTTTTAAACTTGACTGTTTTATATTATTTTTGTGTGATCAAGTGTTCCCCAGACTATTCCAACTTTACAAAAGAAATTGTGAATCATGTTCTTTTCACCTGTGGGTCTTGAAAATGTTGTTAATCTGCAAGCCCACAAAATATCAGAGACATTCTGTAGTTTATACACCGTGTTGCAAAGTGTTTACTGTACTATTTCAAAGCTTCTAAATAAATATAAAAATATATATTATATTACATATAATTTTCCGGGAAACGTGGTACCATTTAGTTGATTTTTAAATGAATTCATACAGTCTGCACCATACCCTAAGATGAGAAGGTAATTCAGGGTCCTTAAATTAACCTTGCCTAAAAGTATATAAAAAAATAAATCTTTAATAATAATCTCCCAAATTTTGTACTTTGGTCAATCCTGTTTGTCCTTGTTTAAAAAGCTGTAAGCAACACCATTTTTTTCTGAAAATTGTACTGAATTTCCAATGCCAAAGATACAGCTGTCAATAATTATGAAAATAAGCACTGACTGTACTATCAACCTCCATTATTTTGATTCTATTTCTATGGCTTTTAATTTAGAATCAAAAACTTTTTATAATGGCTCTATAAACTCACATGTATATGTTGTTTAAAAAAGTACATTGGGTGTCTGTACATTTTGAAATGTAATATATGATATAAACGAAGATAACTAATTTAAGGAAATCTTCTTCCCATTTCCAAGAAACATAGCTTATCTACATAATCATTTGTCATAGTTTTGTGCCAATATATCTTTTTAGGAAGGCTTGAATTGATTTTTAAAGAACAGCCAAGGACAGAATCGTAATCAGATATTAATTTGAATTGGTACTTTTAATACTAATGCAACTTGAAGTTAATTTTAATTGATGCTAATTTCACTGTTAACCAGTTTAATCCCATCAATGTTATTTTTATAAGAGTTTCATGGTTTGACATATGTCAGAAAGGGTATTTTAATTAGAAAAAGAATAAATTGTCAAACACTCAGAACTTTGGAAAGCAAAGCTTATCTTTGTTTTATAATTTTTAAGTTGAACAACTGTAAAAACCTGCCTATCTTCTTTTCTTCCTTCCTTGACTAGTGCACAAAGGAAATTTTAAAATAGTATCTGTGATATAGACAATTGTTTTATTGTAGAACTTGAGGTCATAGGGTTGTGTGCAGCCTCTGAAAGCTTTTGTGTAGCCCTCAGAATTATTTTTACCATATTTTTAATGTAATGGGAAGTCATAATTAAACATGACTGAACAGAAATCATATTAGCTATATTTTATTTTATTTTATTTTTATTAAATGTTAATTAAATCAAATCTACTCAGCCCAAGTGTGGCTCTTGGTTCAGATAAAAAAGTGCACTCCTGGTTTGGCTGAAATTAGAAGCAGCATGCTTCTGAATTAATGAACAGCATCCTCTATTATTCAGGAAATTTGAGATCACACCTTTGAACAACTATTTGCTTCATTATTCATATCTGAAAACTGTCCAAATTATGATTTAGTAAAAGTAAGGGTGGGAAAAGGTAGCCTTAAAACTATTAAAAACAAAAGAGACTCATCCATGGATATCTTTTGATTCTGAATCCCATGTTTGAAGCAGTGCACAAAAGGAATTTCTTTATATGTCAATGTTCTCATTCATGATGCTAGAGAGGGGAGCATTTCACACAAACACTTCTGTACTTCCAGGTATGAGTGCATCCCATGTCTGTAAGACATTCAAGCTCACATTAACTATGGAATAACGTCTACCTTTTAGTTCATCGATATTTTTTCTTGCAATATTCCTATAGTATGAATGGGATGTATTTGCATAAAATACTTCAACAGTAGAATGATAACTAATGCCATTTTCCAAATTGTTCACAGAATTATTTCTGCTGAAAATTTTGAATGCCTCTTTCTAAAATATTTGTATATTGACAGAAATTTATTGCAATCCTTTTAACAATGTATAAATATATTTAAACCATGGGGATGGGGGAAACACAGAAAACAATGATTTAATTTGAAGAAACATAGCCGTAAAATCTTTAGCTTTAGGTAATAGAAGTTTGGTCACCTTTATGCCTTGTTAGTTTTATGGGGAAATGGGCTATTTTAGTAATGAAATGTGTGAAGAATTGAACAGTCTGTCAACTTGTTGCTGATTTTAAGGCAAGAAATTGAAAACCCCTCTTGGAATTGGTTTGCTTTATTTTTACAGCCTCTCACTGTAGAGATGTTTTCTGTTATTTAGAATTCTTTCTAGTCTTGTGGAGACAAATAATCACATTTTCTTTTTTTAAATAGACTATTAAAGTATTTTTTATTTACCAAAAATCTCCCTCACATTTTGCATGCAACTTTTTTGGGGAAAATGTTTACATCACTTGCAGTAATTCCATCTCTCTTTGTGATTAAGTATCTGCAATGGATATATTTAAGCATCAGTTCATTTTATGCTTTAGGTTTTCCTATTTTCTCATCCAAATATATCAACTACACAATGAAAACCAGAGAGATTCACACACATAAAGGGCTTTTCCAGAGTTGGTCATCAGTTTTAGAAAAACAACATTCAAAGAAAATTTCTTATGATGTTCTGTTTTCACAAGCTGAATAAAATCATGACCATTTTCCTTTGCTAACACAACATTATGAAAAAGTGGTATGGTATTTGTATACTATGGTAAATACTTCATTTAAATATTTTTATGCTTAGCAATAGCAGAACTTGATGCCTGACAGGGGGAAAAATGAAATTAAGAACAAGCAAAGAGTGCAAACTGGAGTTTGCTCCATGATTTAAATGAAAGTACATAAAACCAATGTAGTAAAATCAAGCAACAATGATATAACTGTCAAAAACTTAAGGTGGTTTGAATGTTGTATCAAGTCATCCTGATGGATTGGTGCTTTTTTATAAAAGGGAATGGGATTTTTATCTAATTTCCTTGCATGAACGGAATAGGATGGTAATCAATTTGTTCCACATTTTTATACTCATCATGTGAATCTTAAAAGAACTTTCCCAACAGCTTTAGATCCTTTAGATCATTATATTCTTAAAGAGAACTAATCTAGAAGCTGAATGTTTGCGCAGGTCTAAATGGATCCCAGATTGTGTGAAGGCAGACCTATTATTAAAACAATATATTTAGTTACCTAAGAAATCTATGGAAGCCACTTTGGATTCTTGAAGGAAGCATAAATATATTTTTTCCAGATACTGTATGTCATCCAGCAGCATGGAAAAGAATGAACATCTTAACTTGAAGTTTTATACCCAGTTTCTGTGGGATAAGTTTCACTATATTCAAGACTTAAGCGAAGAATGTGCTGTTAACTTATATGCTTTAAAATAATTTCCATCCACAGATGATATATTAGTATTCACATATTTGTCAGTGAATACACACACACATACAATCTACCTCACTGTCATCTATAAGAAAATGTTTTATATATTTAAAGCTAATGCATGGTTGTTTCCTTAGAAGACAAGGAAAAATATGAGTAATGTCTTCTTGCGTTCCTGAGCCACGTCTATAAATATGAAATTGTTTCTCAGTGTCATATGTATACACAAAATAACAAATCTTAGAGATCTAGTCCAATAACTGTATTCTGGAGTTCTGCACATAGCATGACTAATCTGCCTCCTTCCTGTCCGTAACCTTATTCTTTATTAATTAGCAAGTGCTTTTTGCAGTTTTGCCAATGCAAAAGATTTTCACAACATTATTTGCTATAATGTAAGGAGTCACTGTTTTTGCTTTAATAAAAATAATAAATTATTTTATATAATTATAACAAAAGAGACCCAAGTTCAAATCATAAATCAAATCCTAAAATGTCTTGAAGCTGGCCAATATATATTTATATCATTATTTACCAATGGAGATAATTGGTACAACTAGTTTATTGGGAAGGTAGAGTAAAAGTTTGTTTGCTTGGTTGTTTGTTTATTTATTTATTTTATTGGCCATCCATCTTACCACAGGGTAACTCTGAGCAGCTTACAACCATAAAAAAATCAATATATCTATACTAAAAACATAAAGAAGTGTACTAAGTCATTCAAATTATATATTATCTATAACTATCTTTTGAAAGTCCCAAATGTGCTTTTTCAAGAGGCAACTGGACTTTCTGTTTTTTTTTCTTTGAAGACATTTCACTTCTCATCCAAAGAATGAGAAGGTGTTTCACTTCTCATCCAAGAAGCTTCTTCAGCTCTGACTGGATAGTGGGGAATGGACGGATTTATACTCCCTACAGACAGTTGGTCATTTGCATTCTTTGAAAGAGTCATTGATGCCACCTGGAAGTAAACATCTTTCCATTCCCCACCATCCAGTCAAGGCTGAAGAAGCTTCTTGGATGAAAAGTGAAACACCTTCAAAGAAAAACCAGAAAGTCTGATTGCCTCTTGAAAAAGCACAATAAGACAACCATAACTTTGATGATTGAGAATCTCCATAGACAGATCTTTGAAAGGTATTTTTAATTATTACATGGAAAAAAAGAACTGCAATAGAGATATATTTTCAATGTGGAAACCAGGTTTTCCATAATTTATTAATAGTTTTTTTTATTAAAATTGGAGGTATGCTTAGCCTAAACAAAATTTATATTTTGTTTATATTTATATTTTAAATTTCATTGAAATAAAGTTTGAAGTTCCAATATACGGTTAGTAACCATTTACCCATTTTGGGATATCCATCCCTGGGATATGATTACAGCTCTTTAATAGGAATTTTTCTATACTAATCTGAACAGTCATTTTTTTTTATGATTGAACTGAACAAATTGACTCATAAGTAGTTAGCTTTCAATGAACTCTAAAATGGTGACAGTATTTTACCATTAATATTGTCACCTATGATCACCTATGTTTAATGAATATGTTTGCACAGGTTTGTATAAGCCACTTTACAAATCAGGATGACATATTTATTTAATTCTTCTTCAATAAGAATAGCCCAAGCAATTTACAGAATAAGAAATTGAATGTACCTACTTTGTGCTGGTATTGTTGTGGTTTCCTTATTGTGCTTTGGTTTTGGTTATAATTCATGCCCAATCTCTTTTCTGCTAATTTTCTTCTGATGATATATTTGTGTACATTGGCAGTCTTCAGAAACAGCTGGTAGAAAGTGGTTTCAAGTAACAAAATAGGATTGCAAAGCGGAGGTTTGTTTCTTTTTATAGACTCCATCTGGCATATTTTCAAAGTTTGGCTTATGCTTCTATTACCTGATTCAGGTGTTTTTTCACTATGTCATTTACTACACTCATGGATTTATTCATCTGCAATTTAATTTTGAAAAATGAAGGGGTGGCTGCATACCTTCTAGTCATTAATATAAACAAGGGAATCACCACACAGATCAGATCTTTTTAAATGAAGGCAGATTTTTTTTTAAATATAGAATATACAGCAGATTTTCTGTGAAAAAACACTAAAACAAATGAGAATTGCATCTGTTTTGCTTTAGTAGAATGGCTTTTATTAAATTTAATGTCCTTTCGGATTTTGTCTCCCTTGCTGTGACCATATTACAAACTATGACATGTTCATTCTTGCCCTCAGTTTATGCAGCAGAAAGTAGGTTTTAAATTTATGTTAAAATAGTCTTTTTCTCTTAAGATGACAATTTGATAGTTTAAAGGAAAGAAAATGTGTTACACTTCTCCAGCAATGCTGGCAGCAGTGCAGATCACAATTTGTTTCTTTGGGTTAGTTCTGTGTGTCTTCTGAGGTCCAAGACAATTTTCTTGTCCTGTCCTTTTTTTTTCCCGGAGAAGAAGAAACAAAATTGGTGGTAGCTCCTGCTGCTAGGATACCAAGAACCCCATGAAGCCACTGAACAGTTGATCAGTGGGAGGAGGAAACTGAACATTAAAGAAGAGAACTGACTCTTTCAATAGCTCTTGGGAGAAATGGTTCTTTCATCTTACTTAGCAGCTTCCTCCTCCCCCCACCGCCAATCACTGCTTAGCTGACTGATGGCTTGTTGTGAGTGGGCATTGAACACTCTTTCAGAAAAGGAATGAGCAGTGCTGTGGGAATGGAGCTAGTGTTTTTTGCTTTTTCCGGACAGGATAGTTGATCAAAAGAAGTAAGTGTGGTCAGTAAATTTTACTCAGTATTTAACCCAGTAGCCCACATCCCTACCCCCACTGGTTAGTTGCCTGAAGTGTTTATTATTGATCTGTGGGAACCCAATGATAAAGCAAAAGACTTTTCATCCTCATCAATTAAATCCTGCATGAGATTGTCTGTGGATTGTGTAATGTCATGGTGAAAGAGGAGAGCCTCTCCAAATTGATGGCCAGCACTTTCCCTTTTGTCTAACAGGCTTCTGTAGTATCAGCTGACCATATTCATGGTTCTAGGCATCTGATAAATTTATGTGATGATCATAGTTATGGTATTACTATGTAGTTTTTGATATTTGGAAACATTAAGAAATGAGGATGACAGTAAAGATGCACTTCCATCTTCTGTTTCTTTTCTAATTTGATAAGTCTTGATACAAAATGTACAAAATATACATAAATGCACACACATACACACACAGAGAGAGATAAATATAAATATGCTTCATTCTGTGTTTCTCTCACAGAATGAATTGCGTATTTATGTATTTATACATTTATGTATACATGTATTACTGTATATGTGTTTTAGAGGATTTCTCTTCCACATATACTTTCTTGAACTAAAGTGATCTTAGAATTTAAATGAAAGGAACAGTATTCTATTGACTGAAAAAAACAAACATCCAAATAAAATTATATGGGTTCAGTTGTCCAAAAGAAAATATAGATACAAAGTATAGTAGGAAAAAAAGCCCAGAATATGGCAATTGAGAAAAGTGGAAGCGAAAGACAATTATTTCATATATAATGTTGTTGATCATTTGCAAACCCCCTTTCTTTGGTTGTTTTTGATTTCTCAAGTTAATGAGAAAAATAAAGGATCACTTAAAATATAGATTACTATTTTAAAAACCCACCTACCTACATTATGAACAGAATGCTCATGGCTTTAGTTTAAGCAAAATTTTGTCTTAAACATTCTGAAGCAGAGAAAACAAATCTCAAGGAATTAGACATTTTATTTTTCTATATTATTATATTTCCAAAAGTTCAAGGTGAGTTATGTGAGAATCTTCCTTCATTTCATTCCCTCCAAATAACTCCATGAGGTAGATTATGGTATATTATACACAATACATAATTTCTTAATGCTGATAAAATATAAGTTTCTTTACAGGAACTCCATGGAATGAGTTCAAACGTGAGACCCACTGAGCCCTGTAATTAAGCAATATTTGTTTTTGATTGGAATTCTTGATCCTTTGGAATAATGGCCCCCAACTTTTTTGGCACCAGAGACCGGTTTTATGGAAGACAATTTTTCTTCCAGGGGCAGGAAGAACACACAACCTATATCCCCCCCTCTTTACAGTAGAGTTTGTGCTCCTATAAGAATCTAATGTCTGATGATCTGAGGTGGGGCTGAGGTGGAGATGCTAATGCTGAGGAGCAGCTGCAAATTCAGATGAAGCTTCATTCACCCACCTCCAGTTGTGCAGCCTGGTTCCTAACAGACCACAGACCGAAAGCAGTTTGTGGCCCAGGGGTTGGGTACCACTGCTTTGTAAAACCCATTTGTACAAGTCCTTATCCCTTCTAACTATTTCTCTGAAAAAATATAATTGAAAAATGACATTAGATATCCCAATATATGTTTTGAGGCCACCTTTCATGTATTTTGATTTAGACAGATAACCACTTCCCCCTCCCACTGTCTCTTTTAATAATCTCAGGGTTTGCTTTAAATTCATGAATAATAACCATATAAGTCATCCTTTCTTGGTACTTTAAAAACTTCATTTTTTAGAATTTCCAGACATTTGGCTAAAACCTTTAGTCTCTGCTGACTGGGAGTTCTGGGAAATACAATTCCAAAACATCTGGAATAAAATAGGTTGGGGAAAGTTTATAAAGATCACATATCATAATGAATAAAACAGAAATATTAGACTTTATTATTTATAACATTGTATTTTGAAGTTGATATCCATTCTATTGTGTTTGTTTTGTGGAATATAAATCAGATAACTGTATCTCAGCAGAATATCAAGATTAGCAGTTTCATTCAGTCAGAATAACCAAAACAGTTGTGCAAGAAACTTGGGCTTGTTGGGTTTTTTTGAACAATCGTAAGAACTGCAATGCATAAACTGCTGATCAAGATGGCGGGCTTACCCTAAGCCGGATCTTTGGCATTAGAGTTATATTGGCAAAAAGTCATGCTGCCAGCCCAAATTAACAATCTTAAGGGGCTGGCCCAGTGAGTTGATCTCCCCTGCAGTCCGTCATGGCTTTTACGGGCTGTAGTAGTGAGCTTATTTATCCGGATGTGTCGCGGAAAGCGGAAAGGTAAAAGGAGGAGACGCAGCGGGGAAGGCGGAAAGCAGAGAGAAACGAGGCCCGCCTGGCCCCATTGGTGAGACCGTTGGCGAGACCGTTGGTGAGACCTGCTGGCTAGAAGACCTGGAGGCTGCATGTCGGAGATGACAACGGAGGTGGTAAAATGGTTAAGGATGTTGGGGTCGAAATTTGAGATCAGAGCTGAAGGCGAGCGAGGGGTAAACTGGAAGACGGAGTTAGTGGCGACGACGGATAGAGCGCTGGGCGGCTGGTGGAAATGGTGGACGACGGAGTTGGAGAA
>JAOYMU010000302.1:27270863-27281822 GCA_025802295.1 Psammodynastes pulverulentus | reverse complement strand
ATCAATCTTTCTCCCCCCCCCCCCCTCTCAATTTATCTTACTTAAACCTCAGTGAAACATGCTGGTAAGTAAACATTTTCAATGTTAGGCCTTCTTTGGGTCACACTAATGGATCAATGTCTCCTTTTAAGTGTCTTGGGTGGATTTTTTCCATTAACATTTTTCACGTTGTGGTATGTGAGTAAAATTGGTACATACAATATTACTATTCCTAGACTTAGATATCCTTCATGCATTTAAGCATTTCCTAGCTAACAATTTAATTACCATTTTTGGGGGCAATTCCCAAAAATTTTGAAATCCAGAATGTCCAGATTGGGAAAATGTCAACCACCCCAACTTAATCAATTAGAAAAGAGAGACTCCTGGCCCATGGTTAGCCAAAAGTACTTTATTAAAGTTAGAGTGGTTGCAGAAAAGGCAAAGTTTGATCTTGAGATTGGCATGTGCAAAAGATAGTTAACTTTCTCTTGTTACTGGCCAACCCCCTGGTCATCAGTCAGTGTTCAATTAGTTAACAAATTGTTTGGGGAATGGTCCCTGTCTTTGCACACTTGCTGGCTCTGCATTATTTTAGTATGATTTTAAGATGGCTGGTGATTCCCATGGGATGGAATGGCTTGATTTTGATTCCTTCTGGTTCCCTTTCTGCATCCCTATCCCCACCGCTCATCATCCAGGTGGAGATACTGCACAGCAGAACTGTCAACATTCCAACTAACCAACTCCAACCCAATAAACTCCAAGAAAGACAGTTCCTGAAAGTTCCCTTTTATTAGAGTTGTCATAGGGCACAATTGGGAAAACCCGAATCTGAGGGTTCTGGGTTTTCTTTTCCCAATTGAAAATTCAAAGATCCATCCAAAATTCAAAGATCCATCCTCTGCATCCATCAGTCCATCACATGGTCCAATCAAATTTTCATCCCAACTGGAGACATCCAGGTGCAGGACAGCATGACCCTTGACTCTCTGAGAAAGAATGCTGTTATGTCTTTTCAACTACCTACTAAAAATTCCTCCTCTCAATTTCCCAGGCACCAAATGTGGCAGCCTCGAAGCTTCCAAGAAAAGTATGGCTTCCAAGGCTGACAAGAACATTCCTTCCTATATGAGTTTGGGATTCCAAGCTTGGTGTAATTTTTCTATTGGTATTTTGTGATTCAATTACATTAATGTGCTTATGAAGTAACACTAATGTTTTTGCAACCCTGATTTAATCACAAAATCCACCTGTTTTTCTTGAGTTATCCTCCATAGTATCGCATATACAAGGGAAAGAAAATGAAATTTGAAATGACAAGACATATGGTTAACAACATGGGAAAATGAAATAAATACAGCCTTGTAATCAATGGTGCGATTCAAATAAATTTACTACTGTTTCTGTGGGTATGGCTTGGTGGGTGTGGTGTGGCTTGGTGGGCATGGCTTGGTGGGCATGACAGGGGAAGGATACTGTAAAATTTCCATTCCCTCTCCAACCCAGAGGAAGGTTACCGCCGGTTCTCCAAACTACTCAAAATTTCCGCTATTGGTTCTCCAGAACTGGTCAGAACCTGCTGAATACCACCTCTGCTTGTAATGGAATGTATGAATGGCTATGGAAAAATAGAGGAAGAGATACTGCCTAGAAAACTAAATGAGGCAGGAGCCTGTAGTCATTTAATGGTCAGAGAAACAAACTTAGGAATGACTCATTCTAATGGATCAAACAATTAAAAGTGGAGGCAGGATGTTTTTGCCTTCAGACATGCAAGACGATGTCAGCCCTCCCAGGTAAATCAGATAGGAAACATGACATGGTGAAATAATTCTACTTTATTGTAAAGTTACATTAACAGAGTCATGCAAGTTTCAAGATTAACAGAATCTTGTAAGAATCCTGCACAAACCTCCTGCTTCCTCTTTTAACTGTTTGAACCATTGTGGTGAGTCCTTCCGAAGTGTCTTTCTCTGACTGTTAGATGACTGTGAGATCCTACCTCTCTTGTATGATGGCTTCTGAGGAAGCATCTGTTTCCCTAAGGTCATTCATATATTCCATTCCACAGCCCTTCTATTATTCTACTGGTGAATGTATGAAAGTGTTAAATTTTGTCTTTACGATTCATGGTACTTCAACGTGGGTTGGTAAATACAGTGCTAGATAATGTGTCTGAATGAATAAATAAATAAAATTTGCAATGGCAAGAACATTCACAAAAGATTGGCCATGAAAATGTTCTTTATTTATTCATGTATCTACCTTATCTAGTAAGCCTGTGATGTTTTTTGATTCACTAATAATATGCTAAACCTATCAAGATGTTCAGTATTAGAGAATAGATAATATAGCAATAGCAATAGCACTTAGACTCATATACCACTTTATAGTGCTTTTTACACCCCTCTCTAAGTGGTTTACAGAATCAGCTGATTGCCCCCAACAATCTGGGTCCTCATTTTACCTACCTCGGAAGGATAGACGGCTGAGTCAACCTTGAGTCAACAATAAAGTTTAATGTTCAGGTATATCACACTCATATTTTCTATCTTACACACAGAGACTTTATAAATAATAAATGATCTCAGTCCTGTAGAAGGGCCAGATTGAAGAGTTGAGACTGATTCTTTGAAAGCATCCTGGAACTAAACTGTGTCTCCCCCTTTACTGCTAAGGTAATGTAGTTTTGAAGGAATATGATTTTTAACTTAGTTTAGACATCACCTACTAAGTAGTACTGTTCAAGGTCAATAGTAGTACTAGAAGATTTAACTTCAGAATAAATTGGACATGAACCTCTCTACCTATATACCAACAGGAAAGTTTTTTTCTCACTTGTTTAATGGTCCCTATCACAAAGTACTGTGTCAGCAAAAGCACACTCCAATTCAGTGGACAAACTTTTTTTGTTAATGAAGCTTAGTACTGTTCCTTTGTGATAAGAATCGCTGTGCGCTGACTGCTACAAAGTTAATTTTATAGCAAAAGTTGGGTTTGGATTCTGGAAAAAATAGTACTAAAACCAAACAAGGAAACTGAAAATAAACACATTTGTTGTACTTAGGTACTTTTCACAGTAGATGTGTTCAAAAAGCTAAGATTATGGTGTATAGTACAGTAGACTATGGAATCTCTCATCATTTTTATCATACTGTAAACTCTTCTGACATTAAATATCAGGGTTTCACACAATAACTAGCAATAATTACAGCAACAACATCAACGAGTCTCCACTAAAACAAATCAAATGCATACATAATCTAATTTCCCACCCAGCTGGTTCTAAAGCCCAAAGCAAGACAGACCAGTAGCTTATTTCTTCACTTTGTAGCAATAACTGTTGTTCTGAATTTGAAAAATGTGATATTGTATTATATATTATTATATCATATCATTATCACATCTCATCACATTATTAATGTTTCTAGGACTTTCACTGAACAGGTAGCAGCTGTGGCAAGGACCAAACTATATTTTATTTAATATCAATTACAGTACAGCTGTGCATAGTTTGAAAATAATTAAACTAGAGACGTTACATAAGAGTGACTGCTCTCAACTATACATTGAAACATGCCATTTATTTCAGAATCTAGCTGAATAACAGAGGTATTATACTTGCACTTATACAAAAAAACAAAAACCCAAACACTTTTGCCAAATCATTTTCAAACAATATACAGCCATAAATGATATGTACTGATCATTTTTAAAAACATGATTACACTCCAGTTATGAATTTAATCCTTTCTCTTTCTGTCATAGTTTTATTACAGTTAGTCACATTTCCCTGAATGCTGCATACATAATTTCCAGAGGTTTCAGATTGCATTCATATTGTGTTTAAACTACTGTTTTAAAGTTATCACACTGTTCATTCTTGAATGTTGTAAGTGAACTGAAAATTATATGAAAAGGTATGCATTAAGGTTTCAACTAATCAAATACATTTCCCCCCTCTCAATTGATTTTTTAAATACTATATTATGATTGGTTTCATAGCAAGCCAGATGTTTAGACTGAATTTGGCATTTTTACCCACTATAGAATCTTGGGATAGACTGAAAGAACACAATTAAGCAATTATGATTATCACCCAGTCAGTCAGATTCTATAGTCAGTTGCATAGACAGCCATATGTTATATTTTTTTGTTATAATATACACAACATGTAAAATTACACTTCCTCCTTCTTTAGCTCAGGATAGTCAAACTCGTGGCCCACTGGCTGGATGCGTCATGTGCTGCCCCCACCCAGTTTAGCAAAAGGGAAAAATGTCCCAATATGTCACGGGACGATGCTGTGACTACACAAGTTTGACACCCCTGTTTATTTAGCTAGTGTCAGCCTTCATATTCATTGCATATATGTCTCTCTCTCTCTCTCTCTCTCTCTCTCTCTCTCTCTCTCTCTCTCTCTCTCTCTGTAACTTCATCTTTTGAATTCCCTAAAAATTGTAAGATTGTGTCAAAAGATAATTGTTCCAAACAAATTCCTTGTGCTTTTCACTTTCTGTAGTTTCTAGGAAAGGTAACTTTGGCGATAATGTATCCCAGTTATGATTTTTCACTTCTTGCATCATTGTAAGCTAATATAAAAAGAAATAGAATTGTTTCCATAGCCTCTGTACTGGCACTGAAAAAAATCTATTCAAAAAAAGTATGTTGTTGGAGTTTCATAAGTAGATATAGATATTTAAAGCCATATTTGGAAAAGACAAACAACTCCATTGATATATTTTAAGTTTTGCAAGTGTTATTGGTAGCTATTGCTCTTTGTGTCTTAACAGCCTTCCAATAATATTCTAAAAGGAATAGGTGGGGTGTTGAGTAGTACAGATATGATACTATTGCTAGAAAGGGAAAACTTCTGTCTCTTTTTCCTTATTTTGTTTATTTTGCTATTTTTGAAAAAAAGGTGTTTAAAAAAAATAATCTAATGGTAGTGATAAGATTATAAAATAAGAACAGATTATTAAAAAAACTTTTCAATATACCTGCCAGTTATAATATGCTCAATTAAAATCCCAATACTTTTTGTTAACCATGTATTCCAAGTATACATATGCTAAATCCAGAAATTGTTCTCTCCCCTTTCTCCTTGTAGGACTGCTAAATTAACAGAGTGTGCATTTCACTAATTTATATCTAGGATTATGGAGAATTGAAGGTCGAAGCACTTTCAATTAGGATTAAAGATTTATGGAATGCTTAAAAAAATGGTTTGAAAGAGGGGTCCAAGAGGCCATCTATGTCAACATTGAATAGCTCTCTCTCAACAACATCATCTATCTCCAGTCTACAACATGTTTCAAGCAGGCTCCACACCCATTTACATCACTCAGGTAATCCTGATGAGACAGAAAAACCTCCAGGTGGCCTTAATGACTCGCTAAAAGAATGCAAATGTTCAGCTGTCTACAAGGATTATAAATCCTTCCATTCCCCACCATCCAATCAGAGCTGAAGAAGCTTCTTTGATGAGAAGTGAAATGTCTTTGAAGAAAAACGAGAAAGTCCAGTTGCCTCTTGAAAAAGCACCTTTGGGCTAGAAAGTATGATTAGCTGATTATACATATCTATGTCACAGACATTCAATCTAATTCTGAAATTTATCTGATACTTATAGAGGGTTTGGGGGGAGCTGACATTGACAATACAGAGAACATGACACAAGAGGAAAACAGAATCACCTAATTTAATTTCAATATTATATGCCGGGGTGGCACAATGACTCAGTGGTTAAGATGCTAGGCTTGTTAGCTGGAAAGCCAGCAGCCTGGATTCAAGACCCAAGCATCATGCAAGAGGGTAAGCTTCCAATACTTATCCCAGCCAACCTAGTAGTTTGAAAGCATGCAAATGTCAGTAGATACTTACTGCTTCAGCAGGAATGTTTCTGTGTTCTTCATTTTCATGCTTGACACATGACAATGGAAGTGTCAGACAACACAGACAACACAGGCTCTCTCAGCTGAGAATTGGAGATGAGCACTGCCCACTTGAGTTGGTTATAACTGGACAGTGGAAACATTTACACTTCTAATTACATGTCCTGCAATAATTCTATGCAATATATGTGATGGATCTAGCAATCAGTGAGTGGTATACAGCTTTCTTTTTAATACTTTCAAATAAGGAATACAGAGATGCCTTCATATTAGAAGTTTCAGGATTCCAGCACCCCAGAGTACAACTATTTCGGTATAATTACATATACGCATACAATACTTTCATACTTTTCAAAATTGAAAACGTTTTTAAAATGATTAATTTATGCTGCAACATTTACATTGCTTATGTCCTTTCCCGCTTCCCTGCCCACCCTCTCTCTTTCACCCACACACCCACACACCACAAGGGTTTGAAATCTTTATTGAACTTCACCAGCCCCAAATAGTATTTCCCAGGATTCACCCAAATGGGAACCAGCATAAAACCGAATGATTCCAATTCCTAAATCTGGAAACACAGAACAAGATCCAGCCATAGAGGCAGTTTTTTCTCATTCCCACTGAATAGCTGCAGCTACACTCCTTCTCTGCCCTCTGTTTCTGGGTGGCCACAGGGCTGCAGCTACATTCTTTCTCTCTTTTTGTCAGCTAACTTCTGATCCGGTCACTCTTTCAGCCCTTCTGAGATTCCTGGCTATTCCTTCTCCTCTTACCCATCCCCTCTTGGTTTAGAGTTTCCCACATCTTCCAGAATCCAGATGCCCCTCTGCACCCCACTCCAAAATTCATAATGTTGGGTCTTTCTTGTTGTGCGAGTTGGTTCTGGGGCATCCATTGCAGCTTATCTATTTCAAAATTGTTTATCCACTGTTATTAGTACCTGTACCTCAGATGTATCAAATAAATAATAATCAAATAAATTTACAGAAAAAATCTTTTTAATAGGGAAAAAAAACCCTTTAACATAATGTTTGTAAGGGTTTTGCATCTGGTTTACCCAGGAAATGCATCACTGAAAACAGTGACTAGATGAGATATATTGCCTGACTAATCTGCAGCTTTACATAGTCCTCATTTCCTGTTCTTAATCTTAATATGTTGTAATGATTATTTACAGTTCTATCATGCCAATCAAATGTACTCTAAAGTCTAGGAGAAGAATGATCAAAAGACAGTCTCTAATCTTCATGCTGTTTTACTTTGAAGTTACTCTGCAAAGATGAAAAGTTTTTTACATAAGAAATGCAAAACTGATCAGATTAGTTATGAATTTATATAAGTAGGCTCATTTCCATCATTATATAAATTATTAGATTGTTATTTTAAGCAAATACTTATATTTATACTGATTATTTTGGAATCATTTATAAGAAATTTGAAATGCAGTTTTAAAATCCTCTTGAGGTGTTGCAAAGTTTTAAGAAACTTCTGACTTTTTGTATTTATATATTCTATACTTCTGACCTTATAAGCAAACATAGAGTTTTGTCTGGAGGCCTATAGAATAAATGTTAAGCACAAGTTTATGCTAATATACATATCAGTCACTAAGCTAAATGTTAAAACAATACTTCAGCAGTACAAAAATAGTATCAAAAGTAAATATCATTCTGATAGGGCAACAGAACAAACATATGCAGTGTAATAGATTATACTTACATAATATGTACATAAACATACTCTTCTTCAGGAGAGATACAGAATATACCATTTTCAGTTTAAAAAAAAAACAAGACAGTAAGGAATAGGAAATATGGAAGGAGTTCACTACTTTATGCCTGAATTATGAAACAGATTTAAATAATATGGTTTGGCCAAAGTTAAGGGATATTCTTAAATAATTAATTGCTTTTTGTTAATTTTAAAATAGGAATGTATTGCTAGAATCTACAATCCAAATATTACATTATCCAAATGTTATATCAGATACTGATCTAGGTTTTGGGTACATATGCAAGTTAAAATTCTTTAGCTGTCTTTTTTTTCTGTTTTCCTACTAAAAACGTTTGGCACTTTCACTATGTGAACTTTTCTCAGGCACTTCACTGCTATTACTGGCTTTTATCCCATTGGTAAATATTTTCAGATTACAGATGCTTCAAATTGTAATTTTATTCTTAAGATTAAATTCTTCCTATATTCCATTTAAGGGAGACACATAGTGACAACTACCACAAAAGCCTGTTTCTGCTGTAGTCTCCTTACTATCCAACAGGTTTCTCATAGAGAGATAGGAAGGTAAAGATCTCCAAACTGCTTTGGAATGTTCTCTCCCACATTTGCAGAGTGTTCTTTCCCATGAGAAGGTTCCTGGAAATATTTGTGCTTCCAACAGGTCAAGATTTTTGCCTGGTGATGCAACCACAAACAGTGCAAACTATTGTATAATTACTGTACTCCATTTGTTTTTTTCTTCATAGTGTTATTGATTTCACAAAGTTTATAAATATTTGATCAGTGTATTCTATGATGCACTGAATGAGAAACACCTAATGCAAATGTTTTTCAGTTATTTATTCCTACTAAGATACTTTGTAAAGCAGCCTCCAACTATGAGGTGGCTAAAGGTTCCCAGAAAATGGTGAATTGCACCATCCTATAAAACAATGTACCCAGAGTTCCTGGAATATGAATTTAAACATTCATACTGTCCCACAGATTGAATATAGTGCTTAGGGAGCAGAATTACCAGCAATGGTAGATAACATTCAATATGATGTTGGTTGGGAAGGATTAAAGATTGTTCCCTACATCGCTCCTTTATGTGGCACCACAGAGCTCAATGTTCTCTCCCCTCCTATTCAACATTTACATGAAGCTATACAATACAATGAAATACAATAATTACATAATATTATAATATATCCAATTATTCATTGCAACCTAAGGCTGGCAAAGTGAGATTGTCAAAATCCTGTTTCAGTATTGGAAGTGGATCTAGACTCTTAGTCAACTTACAACTCTCTAAAGTCAAAGATTTAACCACCATTTTGCTGTTTCTTTTCTTTTCTTTTTTTTTAAATAAACTTGTAGTTCAAAATTCTTTTGCTAAGGACAAAAGAAACTTAGTGCTATCAAAATTGTTGATCCAAAGGTCAACAAATCCCAAAAAGAAGTCCACAAGCAATTTCCTAAAGCGATTAGAAGAGGAAGTATGCAAATTTAATGTCCTTTCAAAGGCGCTAATGCAGTTTGAACAAGATGTCTATTCCTCAATTTCTTAGAGTTTTAAACTGGTTGGAGATCTTCCTGCATTCTTCTCGTGACTTGAGCCATGGTGGCGCAGTGGTTAGAATGCAGTACTGCATGCTACTTCTGCTGATTGACGGCTGCCAGAAGTTCAGCAGTTCAATTCTCACTGGCTCAAGATTAACTCAGCCTTCTATCCTTCCAAAGTCAGAAAAAATAGAATTCAGATTGTTGGGGGGCAATATGTGGACCCTGTAAACTTAGAAAGGGCTGTGAAGCAGTATAGAAGTATAAGTGGTATTACTATCTGTAGAAGTTATGGGCAATCTCAAATCTTTTCCTTGACTGGAAAGAAATTATTGAAGAGCCAGCCTACACACTAGTTCTCCATTCCAACACAGTCATAGACTCTGCTTTTTGGCAGAGCTGTCTTCAATCTGCCATTACTTCCCTAAAACTCTTGCAGTTGTGTTTTAATGCTCCAGAGTTGTCAACTAGATTTGTCATCCTGTTTTTCCTTTTTTGCTTCTTTTTAAACCCTGTCCTTATTTGCATTGCATTTCTAGTTGTTGATAGGGTGTATGCTGCCTAGAGTCACACAGCAATTAGGTGATATGTAGTTCAAATACATTAAAGTAAGAAATAACAATGTAACTTATTTAACATAAAGAAGAAGAAAGATACCATAGAAGAACACAAGAGATGACTACTTGCAACAAAGTTCTTTCTTATACAGGTTCTAATATATGTTAAATAAAAAACAAACTATTCAGGATCTTTACCTGTTCACTAACAGAAAAAAATAAGTTGTAGATAGTAGTCTAGTTGCCTTTGCAGCCAAACTGAGGGATGGAAAAAGAATTCATAGACTGGACAGGAAAATGAACTAAATTTGAACAACATTCATCAATGTGACTTAAATTGTCTGCATACATAATTTTAGAATGTAAGTGTATGGAAAAGTACCAGAGCTTTTATCAGGCTACCCCAGGTGTGGGCTTACCTTAAAATACAGGAAGAGATATGAGGACCTGTGCTCTGTGAGTAAGGTTTGCTTGGGACAGATTGGGGCATCTATATTTTCTGAATTAAATGAAGCTACTTAAACAATTTGGCAACAACACAGAATTATCTTTTGTAAGTACTAACTCAATCTATGCTTTTTCTCTCAACTTGTGTAATGAAAATAACATTTTGAAACTTCAAAAGGGAAGAAAAGGAGATCTGAGGAAGTCTTCACACAGTGAGAACCAAAGAAGTGGAAAAAAACTAAACTAATCCCAAAAAGAAATAAAGAAAGAAATAAAACCCAGGATTTTTCTAATGTCTAATTCTGGCATTTAGTACCATAAATAAATCAATCTATTAAATTCTGCATCTAACATTGTTACTGGTTCATTGATCACAATATTTGAGGGTTATTGATTCTTTCATACTAATTACAGCACATTAATCAGTATATTGATCAAAGTAGATTAGTCTTGATAATACCTTGCTAATTGGTTCAATACATTTTATTTTTACAAATTTACCTTTGCTCATATGGCCGGTGATAATACATTATTGCAACATACAGTATCAAAATATTACAAACTGTTAGAATATATAATGTCCATGTTCATGCAACATTTTTATTAAATTACATTAGTTCATCTCAAAGTAATTTATTAAGCATATGGTGAATATTGTACTCGTGTGAAAAATGTCACTTATTCTCAGGGCTTTTTTTCGGCGCCGAAAGGTGCCGGAACGCGCCCCCATCGCGCTAAAAAAACCCGGAAGTGGTAGCGCGCGATTGGTGGGGACGGAGCACGTGATACGGGCTCCGAAA
>JAOYMU010000302.1:27198295-27210146 GCA_025802295.1 Psammodynastes pulverulentus | reverse complement strand
GGTGGGATTTGCCGGTTCTCTGAACTACTCAAAATTTCCGCTATCGGTTCTCCAGAACTGGTCAGAACCTGCTGAATCCCACCTCTGCTTGAGATCCTACATGGTATATCTGTGCATTGATTTCTCTTTCTTACATGAAAATGTTTACATTAAATGTTTACAATTTCTTTACTACCGGTTCTGTGGGCATGGCTTGGTGGGCGTGGCAGGGAAAGGATATTGTAAAATCGCCATTCCCTCCCCACTCCAGGGGGAAGGTTACTGCAAAATCCCATTCCCTTCCCACCCCACTAACCTGCTTTCCAGCTTCGTTCTCCTGTGCAGGGCAACAAAAGAAGACCCAGACGATCAGCTGGGACTCAGGAGGCAGAGAATAGATGGGGGCAAGGCCAGTCAGAGGTGTATTTGCCGGTTCTCTGAACTACTCAAAATTTCCGCTACCATTTCTCCAGAACTGGTCAGAACCTGCTGAATGCCACCTCTGGATAGCTGATGTTTGAAATTTCATTGTAAAAAATTCACTTTTGGAGTAAGACTCTGTTGCTGCAGATTTCAGCCTCCTCTTGCATCATTGATCAAATCTGAAGTAAATATTGCAAGTGTTCTTCACTTACATGCTGAACATCTGTAAGAAGTTAACACGATAACTTTAAAAATATTTTTTCAATAAATGATAAGCGATCGATAATCTTCAAGGGTCGCACAGACCAGCTGAAGAGGATGGGTTTGTGCTGGTGGTTTTGTTTTTCAAATTGGCCAAATGTGAAAAGATAAAAGTGAAAGGACAAAAAAAAAACCCCACAGTTTATTCTACTCTGGTCCCTTGCTTCCCAAGTTTCTTCAGAAGTTCCTCAGTACATTGAATGTCACACTTATAGAAAAAAACAGAATTTCATTCTTTAACCTCAATATCCCAGGTTCTGTTTTGGGTTTTTCATTTTTTTTCCCCTTGCTTGTTTCACATTCCTGTCTTTACCCAGGAACTGTCTGTCTCTTAGTTGGATGACCCTCAGCAGCTGTTATTTTGTGCTACCTAAAAGATTTTTTTTCAAACCTCCTAGTAGGATAGCCATCTGTGATCTGGCCGATAAACTTTGATTCTCCATTGGTACATGGATAACATTCATTTTCTGAAATATTTAGAGTGGAATACTTTTTATTCCCTTGCGAGAACAGTCTTGTCCTCACTGTACTTTACTTTTTTCCCCTGCACTGAATTTGAAATTCGCTCAATTTAAATGAAACCATTGCATTTTTAAAAATTGATTTCAATTTTTATATTATTGGTTTTGCCTATCCCCCATTCTCTTGGACTTGGTCCAAAAAATGCTAGAGAATTCCTGGAGCCCAGCACTTTGATAAATTGGGCATCAGCAGATACACAGAGATAAACAACATTTATATAGTCAAAATACACAATCAAAAAGCTAAAAAGGAAACAAAAAAGACCAAAATACCTCTTTGACAGCAATCAATCCCAGATAAGTAGGAATTAACACCAGCATTAATTTCAGACCAACAATCAAGCAGTAAACAATGCCCCAATCAAGGAACCACCAACTGAGACAAGCAGTCAAATAGTAAATAACAGCCTAATCAAGCAATTGCCAAGAAGAAAACAACACTCCTATCAACAGTGACAAGCCACAATATATAAACAGAGAGCAAACCCCATTCCCTTCAACACTGAAGTTGTTACCTAGTTGGATAATGAAATGTCTGCAAGAAAGCAACTAAGCTAAGACAGCAAAGACTCCACATGACTAATATTCCTTCCTCCTCCTATTTCCCCACAACAACAGCCCTGTGAGATGACTGAGACTGAGAGAGAGTGACTTGCCTAAGTCACCCAGTTGGCTTTCCTGCCTGAAATGGGACTAGAACTCACAGTCTTCTGGATTCTAGTGTGTGTCATAACCACCAGATGAAATTGGTTCTAGAGTAGGTATTTGATTAGCAAGTACAGTGGTACCATGGTACTCAACTGTTTTGAAACCCATCAAATTTGGTACTCAATGTATTTTGACATGAAAATTTTGTCTTGGTACTCTTTGTTTGCTTGGTTCTCAACACACAAGCTAGGACTAGTTGGTGTTGGCTGCCTTATGACTCACTATATTATCCCTTATGGGAAAAATTTGTTTAGTCCTCGTTGTGTTGGTACTCATCACCCCTCCTGGAACCAATTAACAAAGGTATCACTGTACTCTAGTAAATTACTTCCTCTATTTTCTGGCATTCTCTTTGCTAATATATCACAGCCATAAGCATTCAGGGCAGGCCTGAACAAATTATAATCATGGAGATGACACAATTTTTGTACGGTGACATCATAGCAATAGCACTTAGACTTATATACTGCTTTACAGTGCTTTACAGCCCTCTCTAAGCAGTTTACAGAATCAGCATATTGCCCAATTTGGGTCCTGATTTTACCCACCTTGGAAGGATGGAAGGCTGAATCAACTTTGAGCCTGGTGAGATTTGAACTGCCGGCAGGCAGCAGAAATAGCCTGCAGTACTGCACTCTAACCACTGTGCCACCATGGCTCAACATACATCATGATGTATGTTCATCAGGTCGATTTCACCATTGTTTATTATAAACACCCATGGAAATGACAGCAAAAAAACTTGAAAAGCTTATTTTTATCTGATTCCAGTAGCAAGGTCAAAATTTCACAGTCAACATTGGGAAGAGGATAAAAAGAAAGTCTCAATCCAAGCCCCACCCCCTTTTAAATCTGCACACTCAACGGGGGAGGGGTTTGCATCAATTCAGTCCACCCACCATCCTACCAATTTTGACACACATATGCATAGACTGCTGTTTCACTCCCCCAAAAAAGGACAATCCATCAGTTGCTTCTCGGTTCAGGAGATATCTTTTGTCACTTCTACTTTGAAATAGGTTCCTAAAGTTTTGAATCCCTGCACTCACTCTCCATTTAACCTACATGAGGATTTGTTGCCTATCTAGTGTCTTTGGGGGGGGGTGCGTGCGGGTGTGCCATGCATGCATGTGTATGTTTTAGTTTATGCCAATTTTATACTCCAGTCTTCTTAGTATAGCTGGCTTGTAAACAATTATTTTTCATTGTTTGTTTGTTTGTTTGTTGGGCCAGTGAGCCACAGTACCACCTGCAGAATCATATCATTAAATACCTTTCATTTTTGATGCCTGAAATGAAACGTAATGCCTTTTTAAGAATTTAAAAGGAAATGAGATTACATCCTTTAAGAGTGTTTAGGATTTGGAATAGGCTATATCAATGGTTGGAGAAGAGGTCTTAAATGCTTTACTGTGTATATATTGTAAATATTCTCAGAGCCACGAATAGTACTTGGAATGATGATTTTGTGAAATGGAAAAATGAAATAATTGGAATGTCACACGTAATTCCGCAGAGGATATCTGTTTTTAATGTTTTATCCATTTTGGTTGTTTTTGTTTGTTTAAAAAACTTAATAAAGAAACGTTTTAAAAAAATATTGAAACTTTTTTACATGGAATAAAAAACTTTGGGTACTTGAAAAAGAGACTTTAGTCACTGATAGAACATTTAGAATGCATTTTCTTTTTTTAAAAAAACCTTAATTATTTGATTTATAGGGGAAAAAAACTTATACAGAGTATCATCAACTGCCAAACTGCTGGCAGCCGGTGATCAGCAGAACTGCATTCTAACCACTGCACCACCCGACTCATAATTTATTGATTAAATTAAATTATAAAATTACAAGGTGAATAAAATATCAAAACTATTAAAATTGCTAAGTGATCTATCTATCTATCTATCTATCTATCTATCTATCTATCTATCTATCTATCTATCTATCATATTTCTATCTTGTCTGTCTGTATGTCTGTCAGTAACTAGTAAGATATAACAATATAAACCTAAAGTAATAATACTGACAGATTGCTGTATTATTATTTTTCCTTTTTAATCAGTACACATAATTTATTTTGTTTTTCTGGAGAGAGAAATTATGGTTTCATAACTAATTGATGAAGGCTAATTGCCAATAATTAACATTTGAAGAAGGTTCTTCTTTTTGCCATTATAGTATGCCTTTCTCTGAATTTCCTGAATATGTATAATAAATATATCATATAAAAATGGCTTTAGTAAATTGTAATATTACCTATTCTTAGGATTATGTATCATTCATTTTATCCAGGGGCGGGATCTTCCTGGATTGGCCCAGATAGAGAGAACTGGTAGCTCCGATGAATGGTAGCTGTGACGATTGGTGTTTGGGCTGGTTTTGGGCCCTCTTACCCAGCTTTGCACTTTGGTGAGCTTTATCAGCTAATTGGTGAGCTTTGGTCAGCTATTGGTGCAGCAGAGCAGATTGCCACTCTAAAGCAGCTGAAAGGTGCTTTAGCTGAGGTTTGTCCTAGCTGCGCACATGCTCATCACCGAACCAGTAGCCAGACTGGTAGGATCCCACCCCTGATTTAATTGTTCTAATCCTATAAAACCTTTGTATAATTAATAGGGCAAAATCACTGATATGTGGCAAGCAGTTCATATTAAATTACTTGCTAGATTCTATTAATTAATTCAGGTGCTATTAATTTACTGAGTATCAGATTATGAATTTCAACTGATATTTTGAATGCTATACAAACACCTTTTTATATGAAATATATTTAAATCAGCTGCTCTAATGCATAGCATTGTGGAACTGCTATCTGAAATGCCAGTTCATGCTACTGGATGATCATATGTTCACACGTAGCATATGGTCTGGTTCCTGATCAATAGTCTTTGATACTTTAGGAATTGGTAACCAAGAATGACAAAGAGAAACAGTAATGAAAAGTAAAAAGAATGTGTGGTCATGCCATGTAAATAAAGCAGAATAACCATAGACAAGTTAAGAGAATATCAGAAAAATAAATAAGCAAGACTGGGAAATACCTGATGTTTATGGGAATGCAGTAAAAATATCTATTCTTTTTTAAATAATAATAATAATAATAATAATGATGATGATGATGATGATGATGATGATGATGATGATGATGATGATGATTTGAAAGCTGATTATAAAGTTTCCTGGACTCATAACTAATATTGAAAAGTACATAAAGGACATGGCCATGATGTCATTCATACAATTATTATTTTGAGGCTCATTGTAGCCACTCAGGGACCAGGATCTTGGTCACCTATACCCTTGTCATCTTGGTTGGTCAATTGGTTTACAACAGGGGTGTCAACCTCACATTATCACAGTGGTGTCATGTGACATATTGGGGCTTTCCCCCCTTTTGCTAAACCGTGCATGGCCAGTGCGTGACATATCCAGCCTGAGGGCTGGGAGTTTGACAGCCCTGGTCTACAAGGACAATTTGGTATTGTGCTTAAATTGCTGGCCTAGAAACTAAAAGACTAAGTTTTAGACCTCCCTTATGCATGAAATGGATAAGCTGGATGATTGGGGCCAATCACTCTCTTTCATCTCATGCTGTGAGTGAGTGCTGTCTAGAATAGAACCTGACTATAGTCCAGTTTAACATGCAGTGGTGGAGACTAAGACAATGTAGGTTTACTTTTTAAAAATGCACATTATGCAGTTAATTGATGCAATGTAAATATAGACAACATGTTTGCATCTGTGCATTCCATCAGTACAGGGCTCTACTTCAAAAGCCTTTATTTTTTCCATTGTTTCTTGGAAAGATCCTTCCTTATCTTTCTCATTTTCTGCATATGTGAGCCTAGTTAAGGCAAATGTGACAAAACAGTCACATATTATTTTTAATTTCTAAGAATGCCAATTATTAGAAATAAATATAACGCTAGAGAGTTACAATTGTCTTTGTACATTCTAATATTCTTTTAAATTTTCTTAATTAAAAACCAATGTCAGGAAAAGAAACCTGGGAATTTTAAGAGGCACAATTATGTATTCATGGCATACTGTTGCCTACTATTCAAAAATGAGGGCTTTTAAATGCAAATGTATTTTCGCACAGTACAAATAATCACTAATTATATATAAATTGATTTAAACTGTTATCATTTTCATCTAAACATGCATTTTTGTTCACATTTCCTCTTGTAATTATCATGCTTTTAGCAAGACCTTGATCATAAAACTTTGAAGAACTTTGCAGTGTAATCCAAAAGATAATAAATAGACTCTGTTCTGATCTACTTAAAACTGCAACCTCTCTCAGGCCGACCCTAGAACTTAAGTGCAGAGTTTCTTTGAGGAGCTAATTGTATTGGCTACTCTTGTCTTGGATTCTGTTTGGCTTGCTCAATTAGTTTATCAAGAATTCTCTCTCCATGGACCTTTTCTATTTAAAGGGACTTAATGATAGAACAATGAGCAAATCCACAGGGAAGAAACACACAAATGCCCCTATAAGAGCTACTCAGGCAGCTGAGCAATTTCCCATTTCAGTCAGACTGCAGTTCATGAATATTCAACCACCAGTTCCTTGCTCCTTGGTGGCCTATCCTACTCTGCATGGACATTTCATAATGCTTTTCTCACTAAGAGCACCATGATAAACATTCAAATATATGCCATGACCCTATTTTTAGATCCAGAAGGAAAGCCTCCTCCTGTGATTTTCAAGAAATATTGTCCAACAGCTTTGTAATAATGTTTTCTTAAAGAGTTTTAGACTGTGCTTCCATTTTCTTCCCTAATTACAGAAGCTTCACTTTCCCCATAGCATACTTCTTAACAATCAATGCTGTGTCTAGATAGGCATATGTTTGAAGGGAATCTTTTAAGAAATAGCAATTGTATGTTGTATGAGAACACCTTCAAAGAAATGAAAAAAAAAAGAAATCCGACTTACAATGCCAGTTTGAGAGTTGGAAAGATTCCTGTTTTTTCGTATTTTAATATTTTTTTTGCATGGAAGATCCAAATGGCCTCATAGAAATTTCTTTTAATATCATGGCCACAGGGGTGGGATCCTTCTGGGTCTGCCTGGATTGGGCAAACCAGTAGCTACAGTACCTAAAGCCTCTGTTCCACAGAGAGGAACAGGAAGCAAAAAAATCTATGTTGGGCCATCCCACCTGCCTTGATTCTTACCTGGTCTTTATCAGCTCACGCTGATTGTTGCTGCAAGCCCCAGTGGCGCACATACATTTTTTCAGTGTGCACACGTGATCCCAAACTAGTAGCTGTGCTGGTAAGATCCCACCCCTGCATGACAACTATGACTTCATGAAAAAATACTGAAAGTCTAATTTATTATTATCTAATGGTACTATGTATTATCAAGGCTTTTTTTGAGCCGGAGCTCGGCGGAACGCCGTTCCGGCACCTTTTCGGAGCACGTATCACATGCTCTGTCCCCACCAATCGCGCGCTACCACTTCCGTGTTTTTTTAGCGCGATGGGGGGGGGGCACGTTCCAGCACCTTTCGGCGCCGAAAAAAAGCCCTGTGTATTATTAATCCTTAATAAAATCCAAATTTCAATATATATGAAATATATTATTCCAAATCTAAAATTTTGAGAAAGGAGTGTTTTTTTACAATCTATTAATGGATATTGATGGATAAATCAGAAAGAAATGAACTATTAATTTATCTAAAAAAGTTATCAAGTTTTAGAAAATAGTATGTTTTAAAGATGGATTTTTTTTAAGGAAACCTATGTTGTTTTCATTTCCCTCTTAATAATATGGAATAATCTCTAATATTTTACAATTCAAGTTTACTTTAATTTTATGTTCATCAATTTCTACTTTTGAACAGAGTAAAATAAAATAAATTTTCAGATTCGTTTCCTTTCTATCATTTCTAATTTGAAATTTGAATGTGTGTCTTCTTTGCCAGTGACCTTATAAATATTTCTGTATTTCCAGAATAATATTTATTTCACCATTTTTTTTAAATGTCCACACCATTTTGCATTATTCAAAATCAAAGATCTGGCTGTAGATAATATGTAGGTAAAAATATAGATTTAAATGACAATTATTCTTATAAATACTGATTTTCATAACTTCTTTACAGAATCTTGATGGTATATTGCAGTGTTGGTGAAACTTTTCAGCACTGAGTGCCAAAATGGGAGCAGGCAAGCGCAGGGGAGTGCCAGAAATCGGAAGATCAGTTTCCCAGCATGCATGCCGAATGCACTGGAAACCAGAAGAGTAACTCCCTGGCATGCATGCGTGCCCTGGGAAGCTTTGCTTCCAGTTTCTGGCATGTGCATGTGTGCTGGCCAGCTGGTCTTTGTGTGCGCATGTGCACAAGAAAATGGAAGACTAGGTGGCAAGTGGCCCAGAAAGCTGCTCTTCCGATTTCCAGAGCTCCAGCACGTGTGAAGACCAACTGGCACGCATGCATATGCGTGCTGGAACCAGAAGAGCAACAACATGCCTGCCATAGATTTGCAAGCACAGGTATATTGTATTTGTGTTAAAACATGGGTTTTGTTTAGAGGAACAAAACTTGAACTTCCCAGGTTTCTAGAGTCCCTTTAACTGTCAATGCAGAAATTTACACTAATATTACAAATATTAGTGTAATAGAAAAGGGATTCAGTTCACGTTCATTTTATTTATTTGTTTTAATTTAAATTAAATTAAAATGTAATCAAATATAATTTTTGCTCCATTATTCTTTTTGGGCCAAGGATACTGGCATTTCACTACAAACGGAGTGAAATTCAACTATTCCCTTCTATAATAGCACAGTATTAATAGCTGTTATTTCAACAATTATAAATTGTCCTTTGTACCAATTATAACTAAGCACACTAGCAGACTCTATTAGTTCAGTTGTTGGCATTTCCAATTCAAAATGTTGTGCAGTAGGATGAAGAAGAAAGATTCATAATATTAATTTTTTAGACTGAATTGAGAAATGTAACAATTGCTTTAGTTGCTTCAGTCTATGCTCCAATGAAACAAAATTCTCTTTAATATGTTTCCAACTTCTTGCTGAAATTACAAAGGAATATATTTTATGATTTATGAATATGGATAGAGTTTTCTGTTTTTTCCAAGACAAGTCATTTACTTCAAAAAGAAATGTTAGACTTGTCCCTTTAAAAGTATTAGACCATTTCAGTTTAAAGCTCAACAGAGATCTGTCAATTTTGACTAAAATAGATATTTAATATTGTATTATAATATAAAATTCTAAGGATGAATTGGAATAATTAGTATTATGATATTTTAGATGTGTTTTGGTGTCTGTGACTAATCTTTATTTACTTATATTTAAAATAATATTTTAAAATCTCTATATATAAAAGCCAAATACCACTCATCACAAAATCTCCAGAACTGTAAAGCCTACAATCTTGAAATTTGGCATCTAGTTGCTCACTAAGAAAGGATTTTTCGAAATGACCATCAGATCATTAGTATTTCTTACATAGTATTAAAACTCTCTGATGCTAAGGAGTTAGACGTTCTACTCCCACTCCCCACCTGAAAAGAACTCATTTGGTTACCTCAGTTCAAACTGGCAGACGTTCCACTCCTTCACTCAGAGCAGTCTGGGGCTCCTTACAGTACTAAACATCACTACCTCACCAAAATATCTATGCCTTCCACCGATGGAACTGCTTCCGAACTCAAGGCAGAAAGAGAGATATTAGCTCAAAAAGGGCTGGAAGTGTTGTTATTTGGAGGATTATTGATCCTCTCAACAACATTGTCCTCAGTAAAATAAGCCCAATCACATAGTTTCATAGCATGGGTATCCAGCTAGTGATTATATATATGCATTGTATAAATATATACAAATATATTGTAAATATATTGTATATATTTAAAAAGTAGTAGCATACTATCATAGCAGGTAACTCCAAAGACTCACTCCAAAAAAGGCAGCCAATAATGGTAACAGGTTGATCAAAGTTATGGCAGTTTCCCGGGATCTTTTAAAATGTTTAATAGGGGTTTTTAACATGGTTTACTAACAAATAGACTCATGCATTTCTTCTAATTTCATTTTTTAATGTTTTTAGTTCGTTCTTTTGGTATTCTCTCGATGGAATCACTAAGATTGTAAGCATGGTTCAGATATATTGCATATTTCTGGAAAATATCTCCAGTGATAGATTATTTGAAGATTAATGCTTAGGTTCTAGTTAAAACAATCCTGCTGTAGGTTTTATTTTTAAATTAGGTTACATTACATTATGGTATTAAATTATTATATATGCATTATACAGAATTATTGCTATATTTACATATACATAAAGAAAGGATTTAGATATAGATATAATCATTCACTTCCAGTCCTCTTAATGTTTAGATTCTGAAAATCTTTGCCAAAGATTTTGATTTACACATTAAATAGCTGAAAATTCAATAGTTCGTAACACTTAAAGTCATTGATGCATTGTTTCATTCTGCATTATCTGCAAAAAGCCTCCTTGTATATTTCATTTAATTTAATGTTACCTTCAAATGTGACTCATGATAGTATTTTGACTGCATTTCATTGCTGCTGTCCTTTTCAATGGCAGATATGAGAAATTTTCAACATGCATTAAATCTATTCTAGATATGAACAAAATTAAATACAGCCAAGCTTCTAGCCTCCTTCTGTATTTTATGATGCATCTATGTATTCTGGTTCTAGTGTATGGAAAGGACACAAACTAAGTACCTTGTGATGATAACATTATTATTTAAATGATCTACAACAGACCTTAATAATTTATCTTGACCATTCTTCTTCAGGATTTTGTCATATTTTGGAGTGCAGCAGGTTATATCATTCTGTGAACTGTAATTCTATCCTTTTACGACATTACAATTCTATGATGTAATACACTGAAACTAAAATAGTATCTTCCCTTCCATACAACCAGTATTTAGAGACATATTATCTCTAAAGGTCACATTGAAACTTTAAGACCATATAAATTGATGACCATCATCTTCTGATAATGAATTCCACTAGTTAATTACACATTGAATGAAGAACTGGTTATTTATAAATCAGTCTTTTTCCTACCAGCTTACTTACGTGCTCCTTAGTCCTAGTATTTTAAAAGGGAAAGGGAACCCTTTTTCATTTTTTCCATGCCAAGCATGAGTTTACTCCTTTCAATTGTATCACACTCAATAACGTGTTTTTTTTTTCCAAACTAAAGTAGCACAACCATTTTGATCTTTTCTCACAGGAAGATATATAAGTCTCTAATGAGTTTGGTTGTCCTCTTCTGACTTTTCCAGCTATCTTATATCTTTATTCAAGTGTGATAACCAGAACTGTACAGACCTCTTCAAATATTAACAGTTTGATTTTTTAATCCACCTATCTTTAATGATACCTTGTGGTGCATTTTGTCTTTTCTACAGCCATAGAAAATCAACAACTTTAATACTCTCCACTATGAATTTAAGATCATTTTCCTGGTTGATACAGAGAGCTCAAAATCCATTAATGTGAAAGTAGAGTTAGAGGATTTAGTCTTAATGCATATTGCTTTATATTTATTTAAATGTGATTGCATTTGCTATTTGCTTCACCCCAGTGTGAAGAGACCCTTCAAGATCCCATCACAATTTTGGTTTACACTGAACTTAATTGTTTAGTAACTTTTGCAAATCTGGCTAAATGACTATTAGTCCAAGTAAAATTGTTTATGAACAAATAAAGAAGAACTTATCCCAACAGATTTTTAAATGACCCAGTTTCTTCTATCTATTAAGAAAGTTTTCATTTATTCCTACAGTTTGATATCTACAATTAACAATGAGAGGTCTTCTCATTCTATTACCAATATTTTTTTTAAAGTTGTATACTCAGGGGTTTTTTTCGGCACCAAAAGGTGCCGGAACGCGCCCCCCCCCGTCGCGTTAAAAAAACCCGGAAGTAATAGCGCGCGA
>JAOYMU010000302.1:27181131-27195426 GCA_025802295.1 Psammodynastes pulverulentus | reverse complement strand
GGAAAAATGTTCGGCCCTCCACCATGTTCACTTCATCCAATCTGGCCCTCTTTGAAAAAAGTTTGGACACCCCTGTTCTAAGTGATTGGAATCTCCAATAGTGATACTGTCCCCAGTGGTTGTTGAATGAATCATTCAGATAAAAGCAGCATTGAATGATACTGCACGCATGTCCAAAACAGGTGGAGCTTGCATGCAATGGCCCAGCTTTTGTCATTTTGACAAAAGCTTCAGGAGTCTGAAGATACAAATGTCTAAAACACAAAGAAAGAGAATTCATACACCGTGAACTGGTCAACTAGAAAAATATTTTATAAAATATTTTTGAAAATGGTCTAACACTATGGTCAGCAACAAAGCTGTCTTCTGGTTTTCCTTTCATCCTTTCTCAACACCTTTTTGTATGCTACACAATACAAAAAGTTTTAAGCATAGTATTAACCTGGAATACAGTGTAAAAATCTATGGATCATTAATTGATCGAACAGTGATAGAGTATATTCAGGCTAAATTCTGCAGAGTGGACTTGTTCCCTAAGAAAGTATATCGCACATTTTCTCAAAAACTGCTTATAAAAAGTTGTATCTCAGCTGTAAATTCTGTACAATCATAGTAGCTATGTAATAGAGTATTATTATGACTTCAGAAACTCAGAATCAGCAGCATTTTTGAGCAAATATTGTCTTGATCTATAAAATATTGAATAATATACCTATCCATTATACTTGTGGCAATTTTTGCAATTTCTTTCCATTGTATTCCTAGAGCAGCATTATTTAGACAAATAACTTCAAAATAACTTGTCTTAATATCCTGTAAATATAGATATGCACTCACCTTTTTCTTAATATTTCTTTTTTTCCCCAGCATACATTAATGTACTTTATTTTTTCCAGTCACCATTAATTATATGCAAGGTTCACATCTTGTAAAATATTTAGTTTTACCTTGAAGGCTTGAACAGCTGTTACTTCATCAGGGTAGAGAATTATTTTATTTCCCAGATCACATCTTCATAACTAGCCCTACCCACCTCATGTTTCCAAAATCCTCCTTGATATTCTACTTAGACTGTGGAAGGAAGAACATTATGGCAAATAACACCACTGAGCTACAAAATGTCACTTTGAAAACAAACATAAATATCTTTTAGTTCGTGATAGAAATAGACCTCTTCTATATAATCTAACATGATTGCACAGCATGTTTTCACTGTATTCATACTCTTCATTGTATATCTACCTAATCATTTGAAATGAAATCTACTTTTAAAAAGGAAGTATATGTATGTCGGCTCTGAATTTCAGCAATATAGAAGCCGACATGACACCGCTGCGCTACGCACTCCCAGATCTTACTGCAGCTTGCTGATTAACGGAGAGGAGCCTCCAATAACAAACACACAGTCCGATAATGAAGCCTGACCTGTGGGCAAACTCCTGCCTTGTTGACCGGTGGCTTCCGAATGACGTTGCAAGTCGGAGAGTGCACGCTGCTGTGGGGGTGCAATGGGACTGCAATGTTGTATATGTGGGGATTGCATGAAATGAATGAAATGAAATGAAAAGGGGAGTGTTCCTGAAGAGAATATTAGCTTGAGTGCAATGTTAGCTTGAGTGCAATGTTAGCCTAGATGCAGGGAAGGGGCGGGTTCCAATTAGGAAAATGAAGAGGTGTGGTTTCTGAAGGGCTGTGGATATAGGGATTGCAATGTTAACCTGCATGCATGGAAGGGGTGGGTTCCAATTAGGGAAATGAAAAGGGGTGGGTTCTTAAAGTGAGTTCTTGAAGTGCTTAAATACAGTGCTGGGTGGTGGCTGCACCCAGCACTGACTTAAAACCACATTGGTGGCTTAGCCAGGTTCCTGTCTTCTCTAATAAAGGACTTTGCTACATATTCAAGAGTTACCTCATACTTTGAATTGTTTAACTGTTGGAAGACGGACCTGAGCTGAGACCAATACATCACATGATGCCACTGTGATGACATGAATGTTGACACCCCTGTTCTAAATCAACACAATGCGCCTGGCTGACTAGGAATCTGAAATGCAAATATGAAAAGCAAACTCCATTCCCATTGGTGCTTTAAGGAATGGCAGTTAAGATGAATGGTCAAGGCTCTGTAGTCATGATATGCAATGTTTTTGGCCTGCTTGTTTTCCTGCCTGAAACCAACTTGGCATTTATTTTCAGCAACTGCCAACTTCTAATGACATACTTGAAGAAAAAGTTAGTGAACTGGAGCAAAGAGAAGCTACACTTCATGAGAAGGAGTATTTTATCAAATAAAAAATGGAGGCTGTACACAGAAGTTGATAGAGGAAGCATTTTTCCATGACAAAAGCAATCAAATGAAGAAATACTTCTAGATAACCAGAGGTAATTTCTGGTTCCAGTGACACCAAGAAGTTTTTAGACTTATTGTTTTCTGGGAAAACAGAACTGGTTAGTGCAAGTCAGAAGAATTGAAATGGTGCCCTACAAGGTCACAGTCAGAGAAGCCTGGACAGTTTGATTAAGGAGCCAATTGTTGAATTGATAAATTAATTTATTGAAATATGCTACCTGTACTGAGCACCAAAATAATTCAAGGTAATCTTTAGTGTCTTTGTCTACATATTTTCCAATTGATCATGCAGAATATTATAAAAAAAATTGCCAACAAGCTAAATTTAACATCTTCATCTTTTTCATTAATGATACAGCTTAGTATAAGTAAAACTATAATATAAAATCTAGAAAGCAAAACCAGAATTTAGGAATGTATTTGGTTCTTTCATCCATTCCTTCATTCTATGGAAGAAAATTAGAAGTGAACAAAGACTCATCTTGCAGTTTGATATTTAATCATATGAATGGAGTTTATTAGACAATTTTGATTTTGGGGACTATTGTCTGAGTTAATAAACTGATGGAACAGCATGAATTATATCTCATAAGGTCTAATAAAAATATACTTGGTTAATTGAATTGAAGATAAGGATTTTAAACTGAATTTTGCAGGAAGAAGACAAAACCCTGAAAAGAAGACTTATTCTTCCTAAAGGAATAGGAGAAAGATGTAATGTGTTGTTTTAGAATAATAAATAAAAATAAAAGAGAAAATTGACTCATAAAGTTCATAACCTTCATTACCCTACACTAACAATGAATGAGAAATAAAGCAGATGAAATTGAACTCTTTTCATCTCAAGAATGATTTATTAGGTATAATGGAGACCTGATAGTGGGTATGTTAAAATATAGCATCTGAAAGATCCAATATGAATATATTTGCCAAGGATTTGATTTTTATTTTAATTTTATTTTACTGATCAATCATTTATATTGCAAAAGTACTGATACAGATGCATATTTGTTCTTGGAACTGCAGATTTTTTGTCTGCTGCATTTATAATAATAACAGATCTAAACTTTCATCCTATTCTTCATGGGATGAAGGAAATAGCTGTGTGGATGTGGCTAAAATCCTACTTTTTGAAGTCAGGGGAAGCAGTTTAAGTTCTAAAACAATAACTTATATCAGCTGAGAAACTTTGCTTGATTGTTTGAACCAGACCTTAAAAATAGTTAAAGAAAAATAAATATCTACCATTGTTTATAATTATGTGGAACTTCCATGCTTGATGAAAAATCCTCTGAAGATATAAAAAGCTATTCCCTTATGCCCAATTCTTAACCAGGAAAAATTTAAAATCTGAAAAACAAAAAAAAAATAACTTGCTATTCTTGGAGCAGATGCTAGATTAGAAGATTTTTAAATAGGGCTCTTACATTATGAAATAATGTGATATCATTGCACAGTGCATTTCTATCTCTGCCCCTTACAATAATTGGCTATTATAGTGTGTAGGAATAATCATACATCAGAAGGTCATTGTGTCATGTATGAAATAAGACAAAAGAGAAACCAAGTGATGGCATCCTCATTTCTCCCCATAATACCTTATTCAATTTTAATAGGCGTGCAGGCATTTTCTAATCACCTACTTGTTCACTTGTTGGCCTGTGACATGATTTTGTTGTTTGAAGTGTTTAAATATATTTAACTAATCTGGGACATACTGTCTGGGGATCAGGACTGTGTTGCATCAATAAGTGAATGCTATGTACTTAAATGATCCATCATTTGATGAAGAAAGTGTTCATTTGGTAATGAAAGGAAACTGTAGCAGAGTATATGAAGTTAAGCAATGTTGGCTCTGGCTAGTATTAATGTGAGAAACTTTCAGGAAATAAAGCTATATACTAGACAAGTAAAAAAATCTGACAGAAATTTACTGTAGATATTAGGGTTAAGGTAATGACAGAGATACTTCAATGTTGTAGCAAAGAATATGATTTAGATATATCCATGCAATCACCAAGAGCTGAACTTCACTTATTTTTAACATTTTATTGTTTACTAATTAATGTTGGAGCATACATCAAATGGATTCTATGAGAAGAATAGAATATAGCTTTTCTAGTAAATAAACTATTTGTACTTTCTTTCTTTCAATATCATTAATGAGAAACTATTTGGATTCAAAGAAGAAAAGATGCTTTGAAGAGGATTAGGCATAACTGTACATACTGCAACTCTTTAAAGAAGCTGGGACTTTTCTTGAGTTCTCTGGTAGCAGCATGAAAATATGGATTTGAATTAAGGAGCTGTTTCTTTTTCTGAACTCTAAGCATAATAAATAATTATCACACTTTTAGAAGATCTTTGGTGGATACAGAATAGGGTTATGCACTGGGATCCTTGCTCTTCTTGACATCTAGGCAGTCTTTGATACATGATATACATGGCATACTGGCAGGATTCAAGACATCGGGGGTGAAGGGTACAGTTTTGGGATAGTTCACTTTCTTCCTCTGATATCAGTCCCAATTGATGTTGATGGGGAGCAAGCAGTCCACCCCATGACCCCTTTGTTGTGGAGAGCTGCAAGGCTCAGTACTGTTGCATTGTATTGATGCTATAAATGTTCTTTCATGGTGCCTAGACACTTTGGGCAACTGGATAGGCTTTTCAAAAGACCTGGTTCAGCTAAACCCTGGCTGATGATGGGTGGAACTTTTGTATCTGGAGGTTTATCATCTTTGGTCTTAGATAAGCTTGTACTTTCCCAGACAGATCTGTTATGTAAACTGGGGGCTCTTCTTAGACTCAGTACTCTGTATTGCTGCTCAAAAGTTGTGGCTAGGAGAGTTTTTACCCAACTTTGTATTTTGTACTAGATATGCTCCTTCCTTGATCAGGAGCCTTCATGTCCTGGTTATCTCCTATGTGGACTACTGCAATGTACTCTACATGTGAAGACTATTGAAGAGTATCTGAAAGCTACAGCTTGTGCAGAATGTGGCCACACAAGCAATTTTGGGTGCTCCAAAGATGGCATGTAATGAGCTGCACTGGGTGTCTATTTGCTTCTGGCCTAAATCATGGTGTTTATTACTATCTTTAAGGCCTACATGCATGGGGTGATGTTAGCTGAGGAACCATCTTACCCCCATCACATCAACCCATCCACTTGGTCAAGCAGAGAAAGCATGTTACAGACTGCATCAGTTAAAAGCAAACTAACAGGTGGGTTACAGGAAGACATCCTTCTCTGCTATTGCTCTCTCCCTGGCTGTTGCTCTTATGGCTTTTCAAAAGACCTGGTTCTGCTAACTCCTGCTAACTTCTCCTATAGGGGTCACAGAGTGGCATGCAATGCTGGGCTTGGTTGACCCTGAACGTGCACCCCCACCTTTTTAATTTTTAATTTATTCAATCTTTTTCACTAGCTCCCATTTACTGATGTGATGTATTTTTATGTATTTTTATGGTTTTAGTTGTAAACTACCCTGAGTCAATCTGATAGTTAGATGATGTTACATATATTTGATAAATAAATTTTAAAAATCAGGATTAGGATATTCCTGATTAGGAAATCAGAATTATACTTCATTTGTCAAAGACAATTCAGCTGTAGTAGATTATACATGCTACACTAGATTACATTTCTCTTAGTTTTTATTGGAAGGTTATAAGCTATTTCACAAAGGTGTCATATTTAAATATGTACAATATAAATACATCAAAGAAAGAAGAATGAAGAAATGTAATGAATAGCAAGAAAAGTATAGAATTCTGTGTGAGCTGAATACAAGGTTTACTGGAAGAGCATATTGTAGAGTATGTCAACAGTTCTGAATAGATCAATATACAAGTTGCAGTCCATCATTTTGCACACATAAGAATTACAGAATTATATGCACTCTGTTGGTTCTCAAGAAAATGGAAGTCCTGGCGAGATTCTTAAATGTTATCTATTGACCCTGAAAAAGTAGCTAAAAATAGGAAAACCATGTTTATTTTTTCCACATTGTATCCTATATCCAAAATTAGATTACAATTGAAGGAAAATAGCTACGTAAAAAGGCTGTATTTAAAATTAACAGGAAAATTGCCTTCAAGTGGATACTGGAGTAAAGGGAGGGGTTTTCCCCCATTCTCTTTTTATTCTTTTTTTATGCTAGTAAGAATATTGGTCCAAATTTGAATTAAACAAATAAATAATTTGACCTGCTTTCTGAACAGGTCAAAATGCTAACCTTCACCTGAAACCATTTTACTATAGGCTTAAATCCATACATTCTCTCATTCTTCTTTGTTCTCTGCGAGACAGATCCCTTTGGTACACATGTAACAACTACATTTCATTACAATTCTGTGCAATCCTCCAGGGCTGAAAGTAAAATATTGGATTGACAGGCACTCGTTGTGGAGAAGGCCTTCGTGATGATGGAAAGACTGATTCAATCTCTAATTCTGAAGAACGACCTGCCACCTGGAGTGATAGTATACAGATGGGTGCAATCTAAACTCTTTTTCTGCTTCAAGTTGTATTTGGCTGTAGATTAACAATGTGATTCCATATAATGAAGATGTTTGTTTGGTGCAGTGGCAATTTTCCATTATTGACATGCAGTGTCAACAGTTCCAACATAGCTATAAGGACAGGGTTTAAATGTGCTACATCTGACTGGGACTCATGCCAGGTTATTAAGAACTCCATTAAAATTACCTGCAGTGTGCTGGATTGGAATACCGTCATACACAACCTAGTTTCTCCTATGACTGCCCACTCAAATATAATAGCCTGAAGGTATTTAGTATAGTATTGCTGCTATGTTCATTCTTATTTTTATAGACTATATTTTACAGATTTTGTGTGATATTAAACTTTAAGCTTTTATTGTCCAATGGAAGATTATAATTTAAAATAAAGATAAGAGAGAATATAGATGGGTTATTTGTATAAATATTATAAGTTGTATATATGTAAATAATATTCATATTATAGGTGATAAGTTGTAAGCATATTTCATGTGATAAGTCGTATGACAAAAAGGCATGTTGGACCGTCTACCCTGTGTTCAATGTTTTAAAATTTTCTTAATTTAATAAAAGTTTTTCTAAAAAAAAAAGAAAAAAAAAGAACCTGAATTAGGTGCTACAGGCATTAACTTTTCTAAATTACTGCCATATCTAGTGGTAACAAATATCCAACATGTAATATGGAGCAAATGCTCCTCAAAAAAGAAAGAAAATGTTACATTATGTAAAATAATTAAAACAAAACCTAATTTGTTGATAAATGGCTTATATGGAAAAAAAAGAACATAAAATATTTTGCTTGTTAGAATTTGGGAGAAGAATTTAGTTCCATAGAACCAGAAAAAGGAATTGCATAATATGTTAATTCTGCTTCAAAGCAAATCTTGTATGCTAATCTTGATTTGATTGAGGAATAAGGCATGGGATGGAAGTTGAATGACATAAAGTCTAAAGTATGTTTTTAGGACTTTATATTTAAAATGAAGATAATGGACAAAAGATCACATCAGAATAGTATTGGATATTATGTAATATTTAGAACAGCATAATGAAAAACAAGCAATTTTTTTTAATGCAGAAAAAGGCTTTGATCATTTAAATGTCTTTTCTATTGAAAGTTTTAGAAGATACGAACTTTGGAAAGATTTTTATAAACTCTGGGTGAAATCAATTTATACCTTCAGAAAGCACAAGTTATTGTTAATGGACATTTTTTAAAAAAATTGTGAGCTAAAAAACAAAGCAGGATAAGATTGCCACGATCTCTCCTCCCCTTTGTCTATTTTGGTTCTTTAAGTTTTGACTAGAGATATAAAAAAAGACAAGTTGAGAACCTCTGCAAATGATTTGGTGTGGGTGCTGAAAAACTTTTTAAAGATGATCAAATTAGTAATGAGAAAATTAAAATTATTTGCTGTACTGGCAGGCTTTAAGATTAAACAGAAAGCAAAGATATGAGTAAAAATGTGCAAATACAAGATTAAGTTGAACTGATGAACAAAACTGGCTTCAAGTTTGAGGAAAAGCTAAAATTCTTGAGTATTACTTAGAGAAATATGAATTGTATGTTTGTTTTTTAAATTAACTATGTTAAGGAATGAAATGAAGTAAAAATATCTGTCAAAAAGGAAAAAAACTAAGTGTATTTGTTGGGAAGAATTTTTGTGATTAAGATGAACTATGAAATTCACTTGGACATAAAGAGTACAATTATACTATGTCAGCTATTGCAGTTACTTTGGGATTGTTTCACTTGCCTAAACTCTCTCACAATTAAGTATTTATATGCTTTCAATTTGTAGAATAATATGAATGACATATTCCTTTCCCATAGTTCATGTCTCATCACACATGCCCACAACATACCCTCATTATATGCTTACTCTTTTTTACTGTTTTTCTTTCATACATTTTTCTTTGAAGACCCTTTCTACTCCTTTCTTTATAACAAGCATGGATGAACAGACAGATAAGTCTCTTGGCAATAAATAGCACAGAGTTGCATAAAATTAGAAGGGAAAATAAGACATTTCAAGAAAAATGCTCGGTTTTAACCCTTTATTGTTACATATTTGCAGTATACATATAGTAGATCTATACAGTAGCTCTCCTGAGGTATAATTAAAACTTCACCAGATCAACAATGTATTATACATCCATAATTGAGAGTGCATTTCATTAGAGAATGTTCCTTTGAGTATCTTTTGACACATCTTTCTTTCATTTCTTTCTTTTCCACACCTTTCTTTTATTTTCAGGAAGGTCACTGTTCTGAACAACTAATTTAAAGATACTATAGCACGATTTTGACAAAAGCTAATAACCACTGTATGTATAACTCTGAGTCAATTTAAAATTAAAGGCCAGATTTTAAAACAAGAGAAAGGCTAAACTGAAATTTCTAACTTAGTTATAATGAGCATCAGGATTCATTCTTTCTAGCTGCTTTTTTTCCCTAAAAGTTTATTACATTAGATGATTAACTGTATAGATATTTAGGAAAAGACTTGTGAATTGATGAACTTAATATCTACATATAAATTTACCAAATAATCATATGTTCAGTGATAGGTTTCAGATATAAATTTGAACTGTGTGCTTGCCTAAAATCTGGAGCATCATTGTCACAAACTAATAATGGACTAGCTTTGCTGGTAGCTTTTCTTGCAGACCATAGTAAGCATCGTTTTGTATATTTGCTTTTGGCTCAGTGTAACTTTTTTTTTCTATACAGACATCAATAGCTAATGGGACAGAGTAGAAGGAAATGTCCTGGGTTTAGGACTGATCTCATCTTTTGTATCTTCACCACAGTTTCTGCAAAATTATCCCCCACCCAAGACAAACTAACCAATGCAAACAGAGTGAAAGTATTAATATCTGTGATTTAGATCATATGCCTCTTGGTGCAGTGTAAAATTTAATTTTGCTTTATTAGCAGTACATCACAATACTCATATTCACTTTGTAATCAATTCCAATTCCAAGATCACTTTCTTCAATACCACTTCATGCCAGATATAGCACATCTTATAATGGGTATTTGGTATCTTTTTCCTAAATGAAGAAAAAAAATCACTTTCATTACATTCTCTGCCACTTTCATTTTGTCATTCACAATCCACTTCTGTAGTCTACCGATACCATTTTGAATTCTATTTCTGTTTTCTAGGCTTTATTCCATCCTGTATTATTTGCAGCTCTCATAAACATTCTGTCCACATTTCAATTCAAGTCATCAATGAAAATATTAAAGAATGCAAGTTCAGGTTGATCTATCTCTTTCATGATGAAAGTTTGATGATAAAACACTTGTGTAGCACTTCAATTAAGCAATTATTTTCACCTAGTAGTCATTTAGCTAACTTGCTAATCAATAAATAATGTTAAATATATATATTTCAGTTTAAATAGATATTTACAGGATTTCCAAAATATGCTAATAAATTATCTCATTGAAATAAAATAAAATGACTTTAACAAAATATTTTTGACTAAAGGAAATTGAAATGACTAATGCCTCAAAATAACAATACATTCAGTAAAACTTATTTTGTTTTCATAATTTAATACTGAATTATTATTATTAACACCAAAATGGATTTAGGATGATTCCAATGCTGTGGCATTTTACTGATAATTAATTATTGTTATTATTATTAATGTGGGCATTTGTTATATGCATCAGCTTGGAAACACAAAATTTATCTATTCAATACTAGCAAATCAATGATTGAGTCTTAAAGAAGAAGTAGTTCATAGGTGAGTATTAGGGCTAGGGTTAATGGGATATTGAATTATATACTAACAATTTGGAATGTTATCAATGTATGAACAACATAGAATATTTTTCACAGTTGTATAGCAGAGAAGATTGTTCCTTTATACCAGTGGTTCTCAACCTTTCGAATGCCTCGACCCCTTAATACAGTTCCTCATTTTTGTTGTTAGGTCATACTTGCTGGCTTGCGCAGCCTCCTCCCGCTGGCCAATGGAGAGCGAGAGTGAGTGTCGGAGGCCAATGACGAGGAGCGGGGGGGGTGGGATACGGCACACACGGCACCAAAATGGGGAGTGCGCAGGATGTCTGGCGACCCCTGGGAAAGGGCCAATCGACCCCCAAAGGGGTCACGACCCCCAGGTGGAGAACCGCTGCTTTATACAATAACTGAAAGATAGTGTTACTGTGGCTTACATACTGCATTGATGATACATGCCTCTCTTTTCTTATGAATAGTATGAATAGACTATTTGTCACAATGGAAAGAATAACTACACAATGTTCCATGTTTATTGGCTGTATTTCAAAACTTTTTCTAGTCCTTCTCTTCCTTAAAATATTCTTTCATATTTTTTCTTTGTTCCTCTCTATGAATTGCATATTAAAACAAATACCGGTATATATCTTTAAAAAGACTTGCTTATGATAAATTGTTCAGATTAACACACTTTATTTCACTGTCAATTGATCAATTCTCTTATAATGTGCTATAAAATCTTCTCAGGCGCTAATATCAAAATATATACTATAGTTTGTGTATTCCTATTTTCTCTTTTTTGAAGGACTATATATTAAAGTAGATATTGTTATTGTTATAATTGTTGATGATGCTACAAATGATGAATTACCATATCTTCTTGACAAGATAGTAAATATACCAAAATTAAAATATTTTTAAAATTATTTTCAATAATTAAACCAAAGTCATTGAAGTTTAGTTCATGAGCCATGGTGACACAGTGGTTAGAGTGCAGTACTGCAGACTACTTCTCCTGACAGTTGGCTGGCTATAATTTGGCAGTTCAAATCTCACTAGGCTTAAGGTTGACTCAGCCTTCCATCCTTCCGAGATGGGTAAAATGAGGACCCAAATTGTTGGGGACAATATTCTGACTCTGTAAACTGCTAAGAAAGGGCTGTAAAGCACTGTGAAGTGGTATATAAATCTAAGTGCTATTGCTATTGCTAAGTGCTAGTTTGACAAAAGGATTCACTTTTTTATTTATCTAGTCTCTCTTAGTACAAGGAACTGACCTTACTATCCTAATAGAAATGGCAAATTACTCTTGCTCCCCTGAAAATCCATGTAATCGCTAGCAGTTGACTTTGACTTGGAGAAGTTATTATTTGAAATAAAGGGAGTGGAGGAGGTTGTGGAGAAGGAATAAGGTGATTTCTCTTTATTTATTTTTTGTTTCTCTAGTCATTGTCAGCTATTTTTTTGTGATCAAAACCCATGAAAGGATATAGCTTAAATCCATCTGGCAATCAAAGCAATATCAAAATTTAAAATAAGGTATAGTTAGAAAAAAGAAATATAATTAAGAAAATATTATCATCATGTAATTTAAGTTTATTAAACCAACTAGAATTGAAAACCGAGGACTATGAAAATTTTAGAGAATATATTTCAGTATAATTATTTTCAGTTTTCAGTTATGGCTGTCAAAGCAATTTCTATACCTATAACACATTCAAAATTCTGATACCCCAAACAATAGCATTGGTAACATAATTGTCCATTGATGATCATTATGTAACTGAATTCTTTTTTAAATTTATTTTCACTGATGTGTCACTCCAAGATAAGATACATCAAAATGTTACTGAATATTTCACTACAAAACATTCAACATTTTGAACTCTTGATATAGTCCAAAATAGCTCATGTTACATGATAAAATGAGGATTTTACAATCTGTACTGGATTTTAAATAATTGTACAAGTAGCAAATATGATGTTATATATAGAGAAGAAATGTTGGTAAAGCCAAATAAGCCAACGGCTTTAGCTCTCAAATGGTTTTTATATCACATATTGCTTTGTGAATAGCAATACTTAGGATTTAAAGAAAAAACTACGAAATGAAAGCAAAGCTTTAGCAAAACTCTTTTACTTACTGCTTTTGTTGCTTCTGAGTTGCCATTTGTTGAACTGCTGCATGAGCAAGTCAATGAATCTTCTGACCTCTAATACTAGATATCTTCTTTAAATTGAACTCCTGCAGCTAGTAAATTTATCCCATGCTGAAGTAATGTTTCAGTACTGAAGTTTATCAAAAGTAACAAAAGGAACATAGTTTTGTATTGAATTTAAGTTAAAGAGATAAAACGTGTCAGGAATTCTACTGCAACCTGATTTTTCTCAGAGTCATACTGTGAACAGTTATTGTGTCTGTAATTCAGTAATTTTCTGGTGAGAAATAGAGTTCACTAGGATGATTGCAAAGGCTTTTGATTTATATTTAAAATGTATGTGAACTCCAGTTTCTCTTCATTTTTGAGTTCATGGAAAGAAATATATTTTTTTCTTTATCAAATACCTTAAAGAACACATGTAAACAAGAATATATGAAAACATAAAAACAATAAAAAATATAATAATAGTTAAATAAGCCAGTGATTTTCAAATGCTATGGATATAATATTTCTAATCTGACATTAATTAGTTGTAAATAATTAAATATATTGAATATATAATGTCATGTTAAAACTAAACGCCACTGTAAAACTTGAACTAAAAACAAATATCAGGAAATCCATTGAATTGAATTACTATATACACTTTAATAAGTTATAAATTCAAGGCATATTATAAAAAATCTATTCTGAGTTACCAATCTCCTTAAAATTCAAATATATACTTATGCATAGTTAAAACTTTGCATGTACATAAAACTCAGTACCTATGTTAGATTATAGTTGAAAATTTATTTCCAGTTAAGAGTTGAAATTTATGTCAGATTTATTAAGGTACAGTGAAGAATTTGACATCCTTTTCAGCAATCAGTGTGTAGTATTGCAGCAGCATGATATATAAAGCTAATTAAATGTACATTGTGGGAATAAATTGCTTGATATAATTTTATAAGAATATTAAAGTCTGAAGTAGAATTTTTCAATTTTTAAGATTTATTTCATACTGAATGAATCACTATGAATCATTTTCCAGAATTGTTGAATTTTAAAGAATTCCAACTAGATTTGAAAAATCTCACCTTCTCATTCTATTTACAGCGAATATTTGAAAACACACTATTCTATTTAGCAATAAAACTGGACTAAGATACCAATGATAAAATATCTAATACCAATCTTTTCTGATTATATAAAGAAATATCCTGTGTGAAAATGTATGTATGTAAGTGCATGTACACACACACACACACACACACACACACACACTGGAGATGTGTACTAGATTAATCTGTATACTAAATGCAGATCCACATTAATCTGATTTTAAAATTTTGGAACACATCCAAGTTAAAGTTGGTGTTTTGACTCTAAAATCCAAAAGCTTCTTTAATTTAATTTAATTTAATTTAATTTTAATTTTAATTTTTGATTTATAGCCCGCCCCATCTCCACAAGGGGACTCGGGGCGGGTAACAAACAGGCAAAGACACAAAACCAA
>JAOYMU010000302.1:26922131-26938684 GCA_025802295.1 Psammodynastes pulverulentus | reverse complement strand
GGTTTTTTTATGCAACGGGGGGGAGCACCTTTTGGTGCCGAAAAAAAAGCCCTGATTACATGTCTTTACTTTTATCTGTTAAAATGCCATACCTGAACAAATATCCTGACATAAGAATTAGGTTGATGACTAGTAAGTCTATTTGGAGTTTCACCTTCTTAAGGCAGTCACTAACATGCCATTTGTCCAAATTTATTACCACACTAGCCATTTTCTCAGGGCAGTTGTAATCCTACAGGGATCTATAGTATTTGTAAAGAATCCAATAGCCAATACATACCCAAATTCAATATTAAATGCCAAAATAAGGATATTATTGAACAGCTATTTCCTCTGTATTATGTTTGGACTACTTGCCACAACATTATATGCACTCACTCTTATGGAGGGGTAGCTTAGATGGAATGATTAGCTCAAAGTTGCCCAAGTCACCACACAGCATGTGACGGGGTAAGCTCCCATCATTCTCTTACCCACATAGCAGTGTATAAACATGAGTAGATAAATAGGTATCACTTCAGTGGGCACATTAATGAAAACATGAAAGCAACCTCCAACAAGATGATTTCTGGACAATGGTGATGTCACTGGCTAATCCTTTTAACCTGGAAGTGCAATCAGATCATTTTTTAAAAATTAGAAATATATTGAATAATATTAATTGCATAATATAGAATTGGGCTTGTAAACTGGAAGGTTGGCAATTGGCAGAGACCCCAAGGACCACCTGATGGGTGAGCTTCCATTATTGCCCCAGATCCTGCCAACCTACCAGTTCGAAAGCAAACAAATGCAAATAGATAAATAGGTACCACTTTGGTGGGAAGGTAATAGTGTTCCATGATTCTAGGTGTATAATTATGCTAGACACATGACTATTGAAGCATTTTCAACAATATTGGCTCTCTTGGCTAGGAAACAGAGATGATCACCACCCTGTAAAGTTGGTCATGACTGGACAGGTGAAACTTTTACCTTTTTATGTTGAAAAATGTTAAATGCTTAATATAAATTCTGTATTTACTCAATACAAATAACTACAATAAGTCAATTTTGAAACTTATCTGTTTTCAAATTTATATATTTACTCAATCAATTACAAGGATTGACCACTTGCTAAGTAAGGGCAGTGCAACGGCTCAGTGCTTAAGATGTTGGACTTGTCATCTGGAAAGATAACAGCCCAGGTTCGAGACCCAAGTGTCGCATGACAGGGTGAGCTCCCGTTACTTACCCCAGCTCCTGCTAACTAGCAGTTTGAAAGCATACAAGTGCGAGCAGACAAATAGGTATTGCTTTGGTGGGAAAGTAACAGTGCTCCATGACATTATGCTGGCCACATCACAGCACTAGCTCAATGCCTTGAAATGGAGATTAGCAGTGTCCCCTAAAGTCAGGTATGACTAAATTGTCAGGGACACTTTTTCCTCCACTTGACAAGTAACAATTATTGCACTATGATCATTTTCCCTCAAATGTGTCCAAATTATACCCCTTTGTTAGAAGGAAGATTCAATCTTCTCAACTTTATTTTAAATGTTTTCCCTTTATTAATTGTATACATATTTCATCTGACAAGGGGAAAAATGATCTAATGCTTTTTTAGTGCCTTAGCTAAGACATTACTGAGTTAATAGCTTCACCAAGCCATATTTTGATTACAAGGTTCATATACTATCAAATCCATGACATGTTTTATATCCTTTTAGACTCTTCTTGATGGACAATTGTTGCTGTAATTATTTACAAATTATCTATTCCACTGTCACTTCCAGTCAGAGATATCATCTAACACAGGGCTTTTCTTTGGCGCCGAAAGGTGCCGGAACGCACCCCCCGTCGCGCGCTAAAAAAACCCGGAAGTGATAGCGCGTGATTGGTCGAGACGCGTCACGTGACGCGGACTCGGAAAAAGGTGCCGGAACGCAGTACCACTGTGTTCCGGCAGAAAAAAAGCCCTGGTTGTCATACAAATGAAAGGCAATGCCAACTGAAAATAAAATATAGCTGTTGACAAATGTTATGTAATACTCCTGAATGGAGGTTTTTGTTGCTCTCCAAAGTGACCACAACTTGTTTTGTTTCACAGTCCCTCTCTCTGTGTACTGGCAATAAAACTTACAACTGCAAACAAAGAACAAAGGAAGAATGACCAATAACATTTAAGCACTATAGAAGTGGTTTAATAAATTCAAACGATCAATTCAATCCCAAGGTTCTCTAAGAGAAATCTTGCCTAGAAAGATACAGAATGATGAATGCTGATCTCCTGAAATCACTAAGCTATGAAGCATTACAAAACTTCCCCTCCTCTTTTAAATACAGCTGGGTGATAAAGCAGGCCTGCCTTGATGAATCACAGGGATGAGGCTGTCCTCAAGCTTATCTTTGGCATTGAAAAATGAGGTCATTAGCAAAAATAAAATGCAAATATTATCAGATGTCAGGTCATTTTTCTTAAGACATTTGGCTTAGAATTTTATCCTGGTATGAATGAATGTATATACAATAGCAGAAGCCTTATAACAATTTAAAATCCCCCATAAACCTCAACATTAACATCTAATTGCTATGGGTTGTTTTTTTAAAAAAACCCTCATTATTATTATTATTATTTTTAAAAAGCAAGGGTGTTGTTATGACCATCCCATTTACTTTTCTATGTCCTTCCAAGCACTAATAGTGATATATATCAAGGTTTAGTCAGTAAATGCCAAAGGAAAGAGAAGAAAGGGAAGGGAAAGGGGGGAAAGAAATGTATTCAATTAATTTGATTTCAAAACAATAATTGAAATTATGAATTTGGTACTATGCTACATAGAGACAGATGGGTGATGTTAAGTAAAAAAATAAGCAGAGGATATATGGATTTATACATCTTCCATGAACCTATCCATCTCAAATGCTGCTATGCTGCTTCACCATGGTAGGACCATGTTCCTGGGAACGACAAGTGAAGAATGCCAAGATTATATACCAAAGGACTACATATTCCTAGCAGGATCACCCAAGATGTAAAGGCCATACCAATTGGCCGGTTAAAACAACCAGGCACCTGTATTATGCAGCAGCAATAATGATCATTATGTTATAAAGGAAAAAATACAATTTCATGTTGCACAAGAGAAGGAAGGTAAACTCTTCTTATCTTTTACAAAGAAAATTGCATGGGTAGAAAGTACAGTATAAAGCAATATTAATATGAAGGCTGAAAGCATGAATGATTTTAATAGCTGGTAAAGATACTAAACTAATGACAATAGGTAAAGCATTAATACTGATAGCGAGGATACTAAAATGGTGAATAGCTTCTGCCTTTTAAAATTGACTGTCAACAATAAAAGAACCACAAGTCAAAAAATATGCTGCAGTTTATTCCTTTGTACAGTATGAATAAAGGCCTAGGACAGAGGTCTGCAACCTTAAACACTCAAAGATCAATGTGGACCCATTTCCCACATGAAAGAAAACACCGGGAGCCACAAAAAGTGGGTAGGTATGGCCATCTCAATGTCACTCCCATCCAGCCACATGACCCTCCACCATGCCTACCTACCACTGTGGATCCCAGTGTTTTCTGTGGGAAATGGGTCTCTCTCTCTCTCTCTCTCTCTCTCTCTCTCTCTCTCTCTCTCTCTCTTTCTCTTTCTCTCTCTCCCTCCCTCCCTCCCTCCTCTTATTTCTGTTTTTTGTGTTTTACCTTCTGAGACCAGGTAAGGAGTGACTAGGAGGGGAGGGTGAGAGGTGGGGCCAGCCAGTAGTGGGATCACCCAAAAAGGAGCCACAGCAGAGGGCCCAAAGAGCTGAATGTGGTTCCAGAGCCATGGATTGCTGACACCCAGCCTAGGATATTCAGTTGCCACAATGTGTTCATATACCTGCAAAGATCAGACTGATAGCAATTCTATGGAAGCAAAAGTTGGACTTTGAAGGATCGATCCAGTATTGTTGAGTTTGAACTTTACTGGGTCAGATACTCTTTATCAGGGAACCCTTTCATCCTATCATCAGCTATCATTCCAATTTAACAGCAGTAAAATCAGTATCAAGACAAGTTACTGATGGCTAATAAAGTGGGGTCTGCTTGATAAAACTTGTTTTGGCAATAAATCCTCACATAGTGATATGCATGGTATGGGAGCTGCATGGCTTTTTCCTTCAGTTACTGTTATTCTGCAGATCAGTTGCCTCTGTCATGAATTTAGCCACGTGTTTAGTCACCAAGCAATTAGAGACATCTATCAAAAACATTCATTAACCAAAACATTGTGATTGGTGGATGATTTTCCATGAATGTCACAAAAGGGAAGTCTTTGATGCCAAAAGTTTTAACCAATTGGTTTTCTTAAACTATTCTGAATACCTTATATCAGGACATGAATTCAATGACTTATTAGTTCTCACTAGTTTAGATGCATAAGAAGAACTTACTGTAGATGCATGAGAAGAACTGGCACTAAGATCACAAATTATATGGTGGAATTGTTTTTTGTAACTCTTTAAGCCAGTGGTGGGGAAAAGCCCTTAGGAACTCTGAAAATACTTCTCCCTAGGTAGATGGAAGATACTATGTATTAACAAAGTTATTGATATTGGTGCATGAAGCACTTAAATATAACATAAAGAAAAAAAAATAGCATCTGCCTTTGCAATACTTTTGTTAATAGCAACAAACATTATTTATTTAGCAGGTAATAAAGTAATGAATGTATACCATTTACTTGTATCACATTCTTTGGTATATGATAAGATTTCATGGTTCAGATCACTGACTTCCAATAGATAATTATTTTCTTTTTAAAAAATTACATTATGGATTGATAGCAGATTTGCTGCAGCATGATTACAAGTACAACAAAGGAGATGAATAGAATGCATTAATGTGAAGAATATTTATAGCTAGCATAAACTTCTATCACAGAGGCAGAAACAATATTTGGAGCTTTTGATTCTAACATTCTTGACCTCAGTGATAAAACAAATATTGTCCATGCTGAAGGTCCTAAAGTTAATCCTTTACATCTCCAGTGAATAGAGTTTAGAGAGCTGCTTGAAAAAAATAAATACGATATAGAGTTATGTAGCTCTGTACAGTATAGTTTGATATGATATCTTTTGAACATACTGTTATCTGTGCTTTAGACTTTTGAATTTCATTCTGCCTGAGAATTCTCCAGTTTATGCAACAGTTCTAAGGAATTTCCTATATTGAAAGCTTTTCGGAAGCTGTTGTATGGCTTCACCCAACAAGAACTAGTTCAATGTATGGCTATGAACTTGGAATGCAACAATGCCTATTATGAAAAGTGACTTTGGTGTAGTAGTTAAGGCATCAAGCTACAAAACAGAAAACTGAATTCTAGTCTTACCTTAGGCACAAAGCAATCTGAGTAACTTTGAGTCAATCACTTTCTCTCAGCTCTAGGAAGGAGGCAATGGCAACCTACTTATGAAAATATTTTCAGGAGCTGGTCCAGACAGTCTCTAAGAATTGAATATGATTAAACAGGAGAAAAATTAACTTAACATCTAATATTTTGCGCTTCCTCATTAATTTATGGGATATAATAGTTTCTGTACTATCATATATCAGAATACAAGGGGATTGAAAGAGAAATACCCAATATGCATTTTATACTGTAGCTGAATATTTCTTTTAAATCTTTCTAAATCATTAGGTTGTATGAAAACAAAAGTGTACTGTGGCTTTTTCCTTAGCTTATAGTTGTATTCAGAATAAATAAATTTATTTATATACAGTATATAGCTAAATAAATTTATTCAGAATAAATAAATAAATAAATAAATAGCTTTAGAAAAAATAAAATATTGTAACATTTTCTCTATTTACATCTTCATTCACAGCCTATAAAAATTAAAGAGACAAATAAATTGCAAATCTTGTGAAATGTTCTTTCTTTTGTTATATGACACTGAATAAAAAAAGAAGCATAGCAGATAGCCACATATTAAGCAAGTGTGGAAAATTGTTACTCTTATTTAAAGGAGTAATCTTGTAATTAGGAATAAAGTTGTTGATCAAAAAGATGTGGATGATTTTGTATGCAGTTATAAAAACACTTTTCAATGAAATATGCTGTTAACAGAATTAATGAACTTTAATGCAATAATATTAATGGTAATTCTTTTAAATAATGGAATTTAAGAGGAGTTGATTAGAAGGTGAGTAGTTATATATATGCGCAGGGCTTTTTTTTCTTCCGAAAAAGGTGCCGGAACGCACCCCCCTCGTTGCGCTAAAAAACCCGGAAGTGATAGCGCGCGATTGGTGGAGATGGACCACGTGATCCGGACTCCGAAAAGGATCCGGAACGCAGTTCCGCCCCATTCCCACAGAAAAAAAGCCCTGTATATGCGTGTCTGTGAAGAAAGAAAGAAAAAAGAAAGAAAGAAGGAAAGAGAGAAGGAGAGAGAGAGGGAGAGACTTGCAATGTATTCTGATTGAGTACAGTAAGTTAAAGGATTAAGCCGATGATGATAGGAAAGGAGTGGAAAAGAGATGATGTGGTTCCCATGTTCAAAAAAGGCTTTAAAAAATATATCCAAGAAACTACAGACCAATCAGCCTGAAATCAATACCTGACAAGATCTTGGAAAAGGTAATCAAGCACAGATCTGAGAACACCTAAAAGCAAGCAAAGTCATAACTAGAAGCTAAAAACAGATCATGTCAAACAAATCTTAACAAAGTGACTAAATTAATGGATGATTGAAATGCAGTGGACATAGTGTAGTTCCATTTCAATAAGGTATTTGACAAAGTAGACCACAACTATTTAGAAAAATGTGGGATAGACAGCATGATGGATTTGTAACTGGTTGACAAATTTCACTCAATGTGTAGTCCTTAATGGAACTACATGGAGGGAAGTAAGCAGTGAGGTATCCCAAAGTTCTCTTTTAAGTCCAGGACTCTTCAACATTTTATAAACAATTTAGATGAGGGTATAAAAGGGGAACTCATTAAATTTGCAGACAACACCAAGTTGACAGGAATAGCTGACACCCAAGAAGATAGGCCGAGGTTGCAGATAGATCTTGACACACTTGAACACTAAGCCCTATGTAAGAAAATGAAATTTAATATAGAGTAAAGTAAGGTTTTACACTTAGGCAAGAAAGAGAAAATGTACAGGTCCAGATCAGATGAAACTTGACTCAGTAGCAGTAACTGCAAGAGAGATGTTGGAGTCTAGTGGACAAGCACTTCAATATGAACTAGCAGTGTGTTGCAGCTACCAAAAAAGCCAATACAATCCTAGGCTGTTTTAATAGAGAAATAGAATCAAGATCATGTGAAATGCTAGTACCATTTTATAAAACCGTGGTACACTTGGAATATTGCATCCAGTTTTTGATCACCACAATTTAAAAAGTGGTGAGACTCTAGAAAGACCATAGAGGAGAACAATAAAGATAATTAGAGAGCTGGAGCTTAAAACATATGAAGAACAGTTACAGAAATTGATTTGTCTAGTTAAGTGAAAAAAAGAACTAAATGTAACATCTAGCATTGGAACAGCAGTATTCCAATATTTGAGGAGCTGCAGAGGAGGTCAACTTATTTCCAAAGCACCAGAAGGCAGGAAGAAGTAATGGATGGAAACTAATTAAGGAGAGAAGTAACCTTGAACTAAGGAGAGATTTCTTGATACCGAGAATAATAAACCAGTGGAACTGCATGCCTTCAGAAGTTGTGGTTGCTCCATCACTGGAGGATTTTAAAAAGAAACTGGATTGCCGTTTGTCTGAAATGGTATGCGGTCCCTTGAGCAGGGGCTTAGACTAGAAGATTTCCAAAGTCCCTTCCATCTCTATTATTCTGAAAAGGAATATATTAAAAAGTTGGTTTTCTCTTTTAATTTTATATCTGTCTACCTTCAAAGGCTTTGAAATCTTGAGTTTTTAGAATAAAGTTAATCCATGACAATTTGACAATTAAAATACTAAATCCCATTTATCCACTAATTTTTTAAAAGACTTGAAGTTGATAACATATATTTTAAAGTGATGTTTTACAAGTAGAAAGTTCAAATAAAGTTCTTGAATCACTAAATGAATTTCATTGTGGGTAATTATTCCATTGTCAGTTACAATAGCCAAAAGCTATGTACCTTGCTTGAAATGGTTTAAGAAATGCCAACACATTCAAATATGTAGGTTTACAACTTTATAGCACCTCAAATCATTTGCACATAGCTTTTGGGCAAAGATCATGCTGGCATAGCATTGAAGGCCAAAAAAGAAAAAGAAAGAAAAGAAAGAAAAAAGAAAAGAAATCTGAGAAAAAAAAATCAGGATGGAAGTTGCTCCTGGGCACATGTAATACAAAATGTGATAGGCATTTCCTTTGTTTAGCTCTGTCACTTGAACAGGCAATTCTCTTCTTCATTCAGAGAAGTGAATAATATGATTCTTTTCCTATTATGTTAAACCTTTTTTAAACCATCAGAAATAGAAAATTAACCCTTTTAACAATTAATTGAAATTAAAGGGATGTAATTAAATATTATTGATTTTTCTGCTGTAAGATGTGATATGGTCCTGAACAGAGACGCTTTTTTAAAAGATTCAAATACAAATAATTGATATTTATATGCAACTTTCAGATTCCAAAATAACATAGCTAACATGACATGATGGAAAGGTAAACTTGTAGTTTGATTTGAGCTAAGCTTAATTCTCAGTGAATGCATGGATAAATGCATGCAATTTTTATGACAATAATATGGATGCCACTCCTTTTGGATTCCCCCCCCCCCATACTTCTAATTTAGTCTTCAAAATTCCCTAGTGGACTTCTAACCACATACTAACCAGCTTAGGTTCAGTACCAAGAAGAATCAGATATGTCATTGAAATTCTACTTTTTTAGTAAAACGTTGTTATATGAAGGTAGAGGTTTGTTCTATGAATGTATGACTTGATTTTTGAATGATACATTATCAGGCTAGATAACATCTTCAGCAGAATTTAGGGGATGTCAGGGTTGGTATTATTCTGCTTATAACAGCTTCATGTGGTCACCGGATCTTGTGATGGAGAGGTTATGTCATGTGAGAGTCTTGTTGTGGGTCTTGTGGTGGTCACATGTGGGTCACATCATGTCATATTGTGGGAGAACAGTAGACTAAAGTAGAATGACTAATGACTAGATATAGGAATAGTCTTCTTACATTGAAAGTGAAATAGATTTCATATGGTAGTGTTGGTGGATCTCAGTGCACTTCCACAACTTCTTTGCTACCTACAAAACTTCATGTCTCATGTTTCATTTTTAAAAAAATATTTTTTAACTAAAATGCAAAAGATTTATAGTGTCTGAAGAATATTTCATGACAATTAACAATGTTTAGTTTGATTTTAGGCCTTGACTGAGTAACAGTTTTAGATACTTTATGTGGTCTTCACACTTTTCCATTTGTTGATTATTTATTTAGACTGTAATAAACAACAATCATTATTTTAAAAAAAACACTGTAGGACTGCAAAGCCATAAACTAATTTCTATGAATTATGTTCCCAGCAACTAGATTGACTACTTCTTTGTAAAAAGTTACTTTGACCAAGGTATTGATTTAAAAAACTTTCTTTTTATTTTGAAGCAGCATACATATTTAACCAAACTGGCCTACTAAGTCATTCCTAACTTGTGCTGTTCACTGAAATAGCTCTGAATGTAATTAATTCTGGATTCAACTCAATATTTTTAATACAATGAAGGAAATTCAAATTAGCAAATTAGCATGGCAATATAAGACATCTAAGATAACCCATCTTTCTTATGAAATCAGTCATTCATTTACTTCACAAGCACCACTTGCAAGCAGTGTAGCTCACTTTATTTATAAAATATATTACATGGTACTTGAGAGCCCTTAAAATAGCTTGTAGTTTTAAAGTATGATTTCATAGTGAAAAAATAAGGTATAATACAAATCAAAACAAGTAGGCCCACATAATTAGTAATCTTCAGTCTGTTTGGAACATACGGGTTCTGTTATTTGTCTTGTGAGTTAGTATAAATCTCAGTCAAATCAAATATGCCTTTGCTATATTTCTGTCATGCATCTTTTGAAATTAATAACATTAAACTTAAAAGTAGCCAAACAAGGGCTCTCAGTCATAATTTCAAACTGCAGAATTATGGCTAGTCAACTATAAAACAATATAATCCTTCAGTAGAAATAAGATTCATTGCCAAGCATATAAAAGGATTAACACTTTGAAACAAATATCATATGAAAATTGGATGCTTTGAAACTGATTATTCTAGGAGTGAAGATAATAATTTTATCAACAGACTGTTTTAGTTGAATTTATAACACACACACACACACAAACACACAGAGAGACACATAACTGTCTGAATCTTGATGAATCAGTGTTGAAACAAAAATATGTATGCATACCCTAAAGAAACAGAAATAAAGTACATTTATATAACTGCCAATCAAAATAAATACCGATTAGATAAGGTATCTGTGGTGTTAGAGTTATGCTAATGAAGGAGCATTTTATCCTCCTAAATATTGCTTTATTAAAGCTTTTTTCCCCCAATTTCATAGATTAAAATTTCTTTTCATACATTCAGGATCTGATATCTTTGAGGCATAATAATATACATTGTCATTGAAAAATATAGAGGCTTGTGATACAGTAGCTAAATAAAGCACACAGTTCACAAATCACCCTCTATACCAGGTGTGTTTTGTTTTGTTCCATGCCTTCAGGTCCTTTTTTGCTCTGAATTAAGTCCTGAAGTTTACCTAGTAAGTTTTTTCAGAAGTGGTTTGTCATTGCCTCCTTCCTAGGGATGAGAGAAAGTGACTGGCCCAAGTCACTCATATGGCTTTGTCTTAATAAAACATCTTTATTAATGTGATGAAAATATTTCTGAATCAAAATAACATCAAGCTAAATAAATTAATGGCAGCAAAAAAACATAAAATAATAGAAGACCTTACAGCCCATCTGAAGAAATTAATTTCAGGCTCTGCTTCCAAAATTAGCATGTGATATAAAGTGAACAACTTCTGTTATTTGCTATGAGTTGTACTGCCAAGGATATAGCTGTGGAAGAAAAGGACAATAAGAAACTGCATAGGGAGATAGGAAATCACACTACAAGATATGACATTTATTCATTCCCAAGTTACTTATACCCAGTCCTGCATTTAAAATGTAGAATTCACAGACAAAACACTGCAAAAGTGATAGTTGATGCAAAAGTGATTGTTGATGCAGGCAAGCAAGAACAGCAACAAATTGTACGTTAGACAAATAATTTGCAACAGTTAAGTACATTCCAAGGTTTATGAAATAAACTGTTCTGAAGTGGGAAGAAGATTTACATGGCAGAGTAAAAATGCTTCCGACATTTCGATGCCTGCAGAATTCTTAATGCCAGTGAAAGAATACTGTGACAAACAAGCAAAATGTCATTTATTATACAATGTTATGTTCTTTTCAGTACAGATGAGAAGGGCAATGCCAAAGATGTAAAAGAATTCATGTCGGACTAGTAACATGTGTGTAAATAAAGAAAATTTATAATCATGCTTAACTAAAGCATGCATTTTTTAAAGGAATACGACACACAGATTTGTAATTCAGCATATTTTTCTGAATAAAGGTTTGTGGGCTTATATACCTAGTAACTATCAAAAAAGTGATTTGGAATATGAATATGGTACTAGCTTTTCTAGATGGAAAGTCAGAATTAAACTATTCTTACCTCAGAATATTAAATTAAGTTCTGACGGTGTGGAGAGATGTAATGTAGTGCGAGACGCATATCTGGGAAATCAGAAGGTATAAGAAAAAAACTCAGTCATCCTACCTTGACTCTGTTTTGCATAAGACAGAGCTGAAGGAAGCTCTGGTGGGTTTTGAAGAGTATGCTGTAGAATTCCAGTAGTCCTGCATTGTCTGTTCTAAGACCTGGCCTAGCCCCAAAGCCTGGCCTATGGTTGAATATACTGGCTTTTCATAAAATAGCTATGCTATTTTGTTATTGTTTCACTAATGTGTTTGAGCTCGATCTGGGTTTTGTTCCATTTGATTAGGTCTTGATTGGTTTGAAAAAGATAAATAAAAGCATCCTTATTATCTCCTCGGACCACAAAAAAGTTATTTTTTTAAAATGACACTTCTATTTTTTACTCCCAAGACTTTCTTATTTCTGGTGTAGTCCATCCATTTGGATCATGCCCTTCCCTATTTATTTTTTATAATGTATAAGTAACTGCAGAAATATAAACATTAACAATGTAAGGCCCGATACTATTTATCTTTTGTTCTCTCACCAGTTTTAATTAAGATTAAAATAAAGCATTCAAAAGTTTTAATTTTATTACATACACATAATTAACTCAACAATAGAGATTCAACATACCCTTTTCTCCCTTGGCTTCCCATTCCTATCCTTCAATCTGTCATTAGCATCTGGCATATTGGATCACATTTAGCTGGTTCTTTCACATTATTATGATTGTTACAGTATCTAGTTATGATTTTTTTTTTTTTTTAGAATTATATTTAGTGGAACATAGATACTAAAAACTTTGCAAAGAAGCAGATTCCAAGTATTAATTTTGTTTTACCCGAGATTTGCTTTAGCAACTTCAGCATTTTCACAAACTGATTAATTGTTCTACAGCAGGTTATCACACGGTATTAAGGATGAATATTGGTGAAATTGTTTTTGCTGTAATAATGTTATAAAATATGAAAATAATACAGTTATTGAAATCAAAAGCGATGATACATATGTCTTACTTGCTTATCTGTCAGTTGGGTATTCAACAAGGTACAGATATCCAATATGTAAGGTAGAAAACATTTTGTGTGTGTGAATTCAGAGGAGCTTGAAGTAACCATGTATTTCTGAAGCACCACAGAGTAGACTCTAGTAGAAAACCATTTGCTAAGTGTTTGTATAAATTAATTCAGAAAATAATCAAGATATATGGAAAGGAAGACAGAGAAGAAAAAACAGTAGAATGATGGACTGATGTTAAAGTCTAAAATGCTAGGAACATTCTGTAATGATAACAATTAACTTTAATTGGAAAGTTGTCAATTGGCAGAAATTTTATGGATATTTGCATAAGTGCTGTTATACAGGCAGACCAATATGTACCCATAAGTATTCATGCCACAACATTTCTGTACTCCCCATGAATACATTTTTTTTAATTTCCAGTCAGGGCATCCATAAAGCAGAGTATCCATCCATGTAGAAATTGTCCTGCCTCTTCAGAATTTTCTGTTCAGTATAGGGAAGTCTAAAAAGTTAGAGCATGTTACCAGAATATCTGTTCTACACAGGGCTTTTCTTCTCTGAAGAAAGATGCCGGAACGCACCCCCTGTCGTCGCGCTAAAAAACCCAGAAGTGATAGCGTGCGATTGGTGGAGACGGACCACGTGATCCGGACTCTGAAAAGGATCCGGAACGCAGTTCTGCCCCGTTCCCACAGAAAAAAAGCCCTGATACATATTACAGGTACAAAATAATTGCAGCTTTGTATATGTGATACAACTGTAACATACCCATAACCTGATTGTCTAGCCAGGCCTTCTTTTTTTTCCCTTCCCTTCCTGTTGTATTTACTACAAGGCCCAGATTGATATTCAAAAGCCTCTTGTATTTGCTCTGCTTGCCACCATTAATTGCCCTAGGGTCAATCTTCTGAAATGAATTATGTCAGTTTCAGAGCCAGTCCTCCCATATTAGCTCCACTGTGCTACCACAAATTGTCCTAGGGTTATTCTCCTTGAGTGACTTATGCAGTCCACACCTGAAAGAAAGAGCTGAATCCTTTACATTCTGGGAGGCTGCACCAAAAAATCAGATAGGAAACATTTTCACTTTGTAAACCTTCAAAGTTATAATAACCTTTTGGATCTGTTGGCACAACACGTTTTGCTACAATTTTTTTTTAATAGAAACTGCCTTAAGAATATAATTATCCTTCACAGCATAAAAGTAGTGGTCTTAAGTGTAATTTGAAGTGATTAAAAAGATTCCATACTCTAAATAACATATACCTTGAAAATTAGTCAATTGAGGGTTTTTTTCCTCTCTCTAAAATAATCCATCAGGCCACAAAAGACAGTAATATTGCTCATTATTATTGCAAAACATTGTGCATGCCATGATCCTTTCTTCTGTTCCAGCATGCTAATACACAAATGAGTTGACTCCTTGTGTATAAATAATCAGTACAGTTGTAGAGAAACAATGTATTCTATTTTCTATCTATTAAATAACCTATGTTTTCACCTGATTTTAGAGACAATTCTGCTGGATTTTATATTATTCATCATAAGAGAATAATATTGTTTGTTTCTTTATCCAGGCAACCTGAGGCAAAATCCTAAATTCAACTAAGACACTAACAACCTCACAGACTGTAATTTTAATATGCAAGTCATCCTTCCCATCCATTTAGTATCTGATCAGATAAGGTTCATGACTTCAACATTAAATCAGATCCCACTCCCCCTCTACCTGGTGGAGAGATCTGGAAATTTAAGAAATTTTCACATGCCTTGGGACCACTGAAGAGGTCCCAAGGCATGTGAAAAGGTCTTTTTTTTTCCTGATAGCCAACGTAGTCATTTTTTTAAATTTTCAGATTCATCTAAGAGGCCGTTCGATAACCAATTAATGTAGGGTTAATGTACTGATGTGAAGAGAGTAATGTAAAATCAGAGTAAAGAATATGCCTCTGACATTTGTCAGGTTTTTTTATAAGTGCTATGCTCTTTTCATGTTTACCGTCTGAATTTAAAAACTCTGACCATTCTAACGAAGTCTGTCTAGAATAGCTGGAAGCAAAGTGTTATTCAAATAGAAGGAAAACATGCTTTGGAGAAGAAAAAGCATCTCATTGCCTGGGTTTTATGAAAAAAAAAAGATAGGCACTATAAAAGAACCCCTGAGTGTACAGATTCAGTCTTCCCTAATCGTGCATTATTCAACCACCATATCTCAGGATGTGCAAAGCTTTCTTGAGGAGACAAAAAAAAAAGTCTGTAGGACAAGGAATTCACTGTATTGAAAAATAAGAATATGTACCATAATCGAAGAAGAATGAAATCTTGAGAGCTACACTTTTTTTGACTGCTAGATGATTCACATGGAATTCTCAAAGTCTCACAGAGGGAAAAAATATATATATTAGATTTGACAGCCTAGAGATCTAAAAGACATGTTCTATATCTGGGAAAAATCACTGAATCTTGCTTGATTCTGTGCTATAGGACAACATTGTTACATGCAGTTAAGATTTCCCTAGGTATAATCAGTTTTACTACAGGTACAACAGTGTTTATATGCTACTCTTGCTTTTCAAAGAAAACCTCACTGATCTCTTAAAAGAAAGCTAAAGGGTCACATTCCCTCCCCCGCTCCTCAATTGTTTAAAGACAACATGAAAGTGAATGTTATATACCAGAACTGGATTATTTAATCAACTGACTGAAAACTGAAACAAGCTGGTTCTGATTCTTTAACTTAAATTCCTTTGGGCTGTAAAGTATTATCCTTACAGAGCTTTTTTTTTTTTTTACAAAAACAAAGTTGGTATATATAAAGTGATCAAATACATTAAGTTACACATTGAACTATATCTTATTACATAAACTATATCTCTGTAATTCAAAGGTAAATGCCAGTGCAAATGAGAAACTTGCAAGGGGAGTACCCTGACATAGGGGCTGCAGATGACCTTTGTACAGTCAGAGACTGGGAGCAAGACTGGGTCACAAACCTTGCAACAATAAACAGGGATTATTGTGTTTGCTTTTCTTTTGCTAGGAGAAAGAATGGGGGAAAAAACCCTTATCTAATAGTTGTCAGGAAAGAAAGAGAGAGAAAGATGTGCGGGACAGGGAATTACAGAAAACTCATATGTGAGTGAAAGTTTTGCACTTCAATATGCCCTACAGACGTTTTGTGTTTTGTTCACTTTGTATTTGTATGGCAGAAGCCATTTTCCCCCCTCTCTATATATGTAACCTTACATAAACTGAAGCAATTGTTTATAATATATGGCACAGTCCAGTTGTAGTTAAATATTGATGATCTTATTGATCTTAGCAGGAGAATTAAGCATGTGCAATCAATGCAACCTAAAAGGGTGTGATTTGGGCTGGATTGCTTCACGTACTGTAATTGGGTTGGAATATCAACAGATCTTCATTGTGCTTCTTAATGTGGATTAAATCCTTGCGAAGGGGATCAGAACTGTAATAAGAAAGCTGTCCCAGAATACTGATTTTAAAAGCACGCCACTAATTATACATTTTACAACCCCACTATTTTCGCACTAAGAAAATTACACAAACATTTCGTTTTCTTCTGCAATTTCAGTCAGAAGATTTTTGCCAGGACTGTGATAAAACGCTTAATCCAATATTAATTCTATTTTTGTGTGGTCACAATATTTTGTGTTTGTGTGTGAAAAATAAAAGATATATGGAAGAGCTGTTACCTCTTATGTACTTACATATGCATTGTCCT
>JAOYMU010000302.1:26909662-26919675 GCA_025802295.1 Psammodynastes pulverulentus | reverse complement strand
GCTATTACTTCCGGGGTTTTTTAGCGCGCGACGGGGGGAGCGTTCCGGCACCTTTTGGTGCCGAAAAAAAGCGCTGCAATACGGTATAAAATTATTGTTGTTGTGGTTGTTGTTGTATGCCTCCAAGAGTCACTTTGTGTGAGGTGAGCAATCATATAAATGTGTTACAAACATACATACTGCCCTTGGCAGGTAGGCTGATGTCTTTGCCTTCATGTGCTTCAGACACATTTTTATTAAACACATTTCTTTATATCTCTTTAGATACAACTAAGCTCTTGTTCCAAAAACAGAAGCCTTTCTATTCAGGGAGGGAATCCCTCCATTCTCCCATAAGAATCATGTTAGATCCATGCCATGCAACTTTCATCCACCCGTTCTTCTATTTATAGACATTCGGTTCACAGGAAGCTTTTACTAAAAGTTCAAAAGCTTTTCTCCAAATCCTATGTCAGTATAGACAGTTCTCAAATTAAAACCAATTTGCTCTGTTTGAATTTAGAGTGGTGCTGAATGAATTGTACTTATGCCCAGTCCCCAAAGTTACGACCACTGCAGTGCCCCTGCAATCATGTGTTCAACATTTGAGTAATTGGAAGCCTAGCTATACTTACGACCGCAGAGATAAGTCCTCCCCACATGTGCCCTTGCACACCAAGGCTTCTGTTGCCCTACCACAGTGAAGCCTTCTCCATCATCTTGCTCCTGCTGTTGACTAGTATGCCCACTCTCACCCTTCATGAGGCAATTGTTAGCCAGACAAGGCTTTCTTCCCGAGGTTATATGTGGCAATTTCAATGAAGACCTGAGGATGAAAGTGTCATGTGGCCACAAGCTGACAGACCAGGCCCACCAGATCAGCAGCAGCAGGAGGAGGAGGATGAAGGTCATCTGGGGTAATAAAGTGCAGGGTGGCAGGGGACTCAGAGGGCAGGCAGCAAAGGAAGTGGGGGATAGAGTGGCTGGGTCACACTCAGTGCTGTAGCTTTGTACTGGACTGTTAAGCTGTGACAGGGCAGCTGCTGGGCTGGGGTGCAGCAGCTATGGCTGCTTGGTGCGGCTCCAGCTTCACACTGTAAAATGCTGCAGGGATGTAGGAGAAAAGCAGGTGGAGCTGGAAGGTGGGGATAAACACGTCATCAGTTTGGAATCAGTGCGATGCCACAAGAGACACAAGTCCACCCCCCAAAAAATTTCATTGACCCTTATCTAGTGCCAATTTAGCTTTAACCATTAGTTGACTGAATTCTTTGTGTATAGGTAGCAAAACAGGTAGTCCTCAACTTACAACAGTTTGTTTAGTGATATTCAAAGTCAGAACGGTATAGAAAAAAGGGATTTGTGACCGTTTTTCACAGGTACAACCGTTGCAATATTCCCATGGTCATGTGATCAAAATTTGGATGCTCAGCAATTGGTTCATATTTATGACGGTTGCTGCGTCCTGGGGTCATATGATAATCTTTTGCAACCTTCTGACAAAGTCATAAAAAGGAAAAAAAATGAACAGGTGGGATTCAATAATAAGAAAGTTTTGCAAACTGGTCAGTCAATTGCAGATTGATAGGAAAGCAAAAAGTGAAACTTCTGGAAGTAGTTATCAGCAAACTGAAAGTAAAAGTTAACATTTGTTTTATTCAAGTTGCTGTCAATGCGGAGACAGAACAAAACAGGGAGGGAATTGTGGTGTTTCAGCATCTAAGGCTAACCTTTTTCAACCTGATGCCTTCCAGATGATGCAGTTTCAGTTCTTATTATCTTTAGCAGTAAATTAGGGAAGGCTGACTTTTAGTCTATAATGTATTTCCAGTCTCCAAATTTACTGCAGACTGAATTTCAAATAATAAATGAAAGGGATATACTATTATGACACACCGCTATTAACAGCTCACACAATCCTTGCAGAGCAAGCTATAGAAAAGAATGTGCGACAAAAATAGCTTCTACAACTAGATGGTTTTTAGCTTGCCTAATGTTTTTACCTTCCCCTGTGCCATTTTCTAAAATCAGAGTGGAAATACATTCAAAGCAATGAGCTATCTGGGACGCGTTAGAAACACAGATCCAGGGGCACTCCTTAAAAAAGATAAGATCGTGTTATATTAACCACTCAAGTGGAACACACCAACAGACAACATAAAGAGAGAACAATAGAATTTGATACTTTCATTATATTGTGTTTTCACATTACATACATATTATTTCATCATTACCTTTAATAATGAAATGATTAGGTTATCTGCCTTATAACAGAGACAGATGAGCAAAATTCAGCCTTACAGGATCTGCTACTGTTTAATTAAAAATTCAAGACCACCAAAGCCAGAAGTAAATTATATGTATTCTGAAAATAACAGAGTGCCAGTAAACATACAAGCCTTATAACTTTGTTTTTAGTGCTACACTGAACTCAAAGACTTTCCCATAATGACTTCCCCTAATCAAAGATGGTATTCTATCAGTTTGAGAACCGGTAACCAAACCGGTGGCAAAAACAGCTGCCGTTTGGGCAAGCCGGTAGCAAAAAATTAGCTACTGGTTTGGCTGAACCAGTAGCTAAAAAAAAACCTCCGACGATCAGCTGAGAGTCCTCTCAGCTGATTGGTGCGCGCATGCACAGTAGGTGTGCGTGGTAGGCACACGCGCATATGTGGAAGCAGGGAGGTGTGCACACTCAGAGAACCGGTAGTAACACTGGCAGCAACCAACCAATGCTCTTAATCATTTAAATTTAAGTGGAAAAGCCAATTATGTTGCATATTATTGAAACCATGGGCAATAAAAACCCCTGTCAAACAGCTGTCGTTCTGTCCCTAACATTGTTTTTATACATCTGAAGTGGAACACTTCAGAATAAAACCATTTCTGCTACCCCCAAAAATGCATACTTTAGCTATTAGTAATAAAATGGGATTTCTGAGGAAAAACTTGCGAGTGAAAGTTGACCTGATTTAGTCCTGGATTATATTTCATTTATGATGAGAGATTTGAACGGAAATAAAACATACTAGTGGAGAATCATCTGAAAACAAAATTAAACTTTTAAGTAAGTTAATTTGAGCATTAATTCATTAATTGCATTAATAACTTTTTCAAACAACAGATTCTCAGAGAACACCTCTTTTTGGCTTTATAACAAGTGAAACATTTGGAAACATTTTTTTTGTCCTTAAGTTTTCATTTTTCCTTTGCTAAAGAAAGAAAATTGGATTAGGACAAAAAATACCTCACGTACTGTTTTGTTAGGAAAAGTCCAGGTATAAATATGTTTGGGTGATTCTGTTAATTGAAAGAGGTTCCTGAAAAACAAACAATTTCCTTTACAACGCAGATGTTCACTGTGTGCCATTGAAGTAAGTGCTCCAAATTAGAGAGAGAGATTTCATTTCAAGTTGTCACACATTTTATGTACAGAAATGCAAAAGTATTAAATATTGCTAGCAGGTAACATTCTGGTAATCGCAGACAGACAAACAAACAAAAAAGATGAAAAAAATCCCCAGAAAGAAAAGACAAGAGAATGGGGCATGCTCTTACAGACTAAAGTGTCCCCTTTTTACCCATACTACTGAGAGAACACAGTAGACATTCATTCTAAGAATGCAGCACAATTGCTGTTTGTTGTGACCAGTACTACAATGAAGCATTTATCTAAGAGGAAAGTAAGCAGTGCTAATAAAAATTAGGATGTCATGAGAAAAAGGCAAGGAAAACTCAGCCCACAACAGGGACAATGGAGAGCACACCTCCCTTCAAAGCAAATCAATGCAAATGAGATCATAGAAATAAACTTGGTTAGAGTTCTGGAACCTTCATTATAGGAAACTCAAGCCACTAATCTTTGATAGATTATTTCATTTCAGCTCAAAATTAACAGTTTCATAGACCACCACCCAAAAGTTCCAAAAGCTACGTTAAGCCACCAGCTTTTTCAAGCCAATTTGAAATCACAAAATAACGGACAAGGTTTCAAGTTCTGAGAGGCTCTTTATTAAACTTCATGATAAACAAAGGAAAGGCCTCAATGGGAGTTCAAGTCACCTATCTGTATTTAGTCATAATAAAAAAGAGATTTAAAAAAAGAAATTCAAACCAGGATCTCTCAGGTTCCTAAAATTACAGTCAACAGTTCCCAGGTGCTGCTTGCATGAAGAAAAAGTGAAGATATTCAGCCACTCGGAGACTATAGCCCAAGCACCATATAGATAGAGACTGTTTTTTATTAAAGTTTCTGTTGGTTTGCTATGGTGGTATGATGATAAGTTGATATGAGAAAATAAAAAAGCTTATTATAAAAATATATAGGTTCTAATCAGCAATTCAAACAAGGTACAAAATTGAAGACCCATATGTATGCTTTCTCATATGATTCATAATGTATTGTCCACATTCAGGAGAAAGTCATATCTAACAGTTTCAGCTTCTTTTCACATTAAGAAGTTATCCCATTCTTCAGACTGCAGGTAAAACTATTGATACCCGAAGGCAGTCCATTTCCATACATCGTTCAGCCTAGATTCTATCAGTTTGTTTTGAGAATTAAAGAGTTATATAAAAAAGGACTCCATACAAGTCAGAACTTGAAGCACAGGACTCTTTCTCTACAGGAGAAATTATTCCAATACAATCATGTATCTGCTAAGACATAATTTTAAAATGCATGTACAAGCTGTCAGCAGATACCTAGATGGAAAACTTGGAAAATATGTGGACAATGTTCAAAGAAATGAGGCGTTGGTCTTACCTGAACGCGTCTTCTCAGCATAAGGTGACGGAATCCAGGAAGTATGGGTAGACCCTCTCTCGTAGCTCTATAGACAGAGTGTGAAACTGAGGTCACTTCCTCCTCACCATTCCCCAGTTTCAGCGAGGTCGTAGCGAAGTCAGTGGAAGTCTCCTCCCGACGTCCTCAGTTTCACCATGGACCAGCCGGGACCCAGGGCGGGGCTGGATCCCGTCACCTTACGCTGAGAAGACGCGTTCAGGTAAGACCAACGCCTCTTCTCCAGCAATAAGGTGACGGGATCCAGGAAGTATGGGACATACCCAAATTTACCTCTGACTAGGGAGGGCCTGCGGATGGTCCCGGCTACTACTGCCTGACACTACCTGCTCAAGAACCCTCCTTCCAAAGGCAGCATCTGTCGAAGCAAATGCGTCCAGTCTGTAATGTCTAATGAATGGAGTAGGAGAAGCCCACATGGCTGCCCTACAAATCTCTTCAACCGACACCTGAGAGGAGCAGGCCGTCGTGGTGGCCGCACTCCTGGTGGAATGTGCCATTATACTCTGAGGCCTGGGCACCTTCTGAGCATCATATACCATGGCTATGGCCGTCCTAATCCATTTACCTATGGTTGAAGAGGAAACCTTCCGACCTAAAGAGGCTTCCATGAAGGAAACAAACAAGGCCTCTGTCTTCCTGATACTGGCCGTCCGTCTCAAATAAATACGAATGGCTCTCCTGACATCCAATTTGTGCCAGTTCTCCTCTCTAGGATGCCTGGGATCAGGGCAAAAATTGAGAAGCACCAATTCCTGCGCCCTGTGAAAAATGGAATTGATCTTAGGGACAAATGAAGGGTCCAGTCTAAGGACTACTCTATCTGAGTGAAAAATGCATAGGTCCTGCCTCATAGACAAGGCGGCCAATTCAGAAATCCTTCTGGCCAATGTAATGGCAACTAGAAAAACTACCTTAAAAGTCAAATTCTTTAATGAAATTGACCTTAACGGTTCAAATGTGTTCTCTGACATAACCCGGAGTACCAAAGGAAGGTCCTAGATGGGATATCTATGAACCACCGAAGGCCTCAAATTAGTAGCGCCCCTTAAAAATCTCTTAATGAGAGGATGCCAAGTCAAGGAATCCATCCCAGTACAGGACAAAACTGATGCTAGCACCACTACCTGTCTTCGTATGGTATTAGGAGATAGTCCCTTGTTCAAACCCTCCTGAAAAAACTGTAAAAGCTGAGCCACAGACAACCTAGTGTAACTGACGTTCTGCCTGTGGCACCAACTACAAAAGGCCCTCCACGTGGCATCATAAATGCTATTAGTGGAGGAACGCCTTGCTGCCTGAAGGGTAACTATGACATCTTCTGAAAGATTCTCTGCCACTAAAAGGTCGTGCTCAACTGCCAAATGGCTAGTTGGAGCCACTGGGGGTCCGGGTGACCAACTGGTCCCTGGCAAAGCATGATCCGGTCCGGTGGGATCCTCCATGGCTCGATTGTCGATAAGTCCAACAGATCCGCAAACCACGGTCTCCTGGGCCAAAAGGGCGCCACCAGCAGCAGCGTTGCTTTCTCTTTCCGAAGCTTCCTGATCACGGCTGGAAATAGTGACAGCAGCGGGAAGGCATACAGAAGCCCCTTGTGGTTTCTGACACTTAGACTGAAGTGTTTGTAAAGGAAGGCAAGGAATGGGTTTGGACACAATGAATTCACTGGTAACAGAGGAGGAGACACAGAGCCTGGTCAGTCAATTAGTTGCTGGAGAAACAAATGAAGTCCTGGAAGTACTGATGTGAAATCCATACATTTGGTCAAGAACTGTCAACCTTTCCAGTTAGGCTATATTAGGGAAAAGAGTCTACAAGAATGCCTAGAACTCTGTTTATAAAGGCTTTGGTAAACCTGACTGTATTTTCCATTCCTTTTGTTATGTCAGTTTGTTTCTAATGCTTCTTCTTTTATGGACTTAAACCATGTTTTTCTATTTGCTATTGTGTACTTTCTCCATGGTCATCTCTGGAGTTTTCTTCAAGAATGTAACAGGAATCGTGAACAAATATAAAATATGGAAACTGGATGGCAGCTCCTGCCGAGTTTAAATTTCTTCCCAGCTAAGCATAAACAACTGCAGCTTGCCTCTTGCAGCTGGTGCCAATGAAGAGTCATCCAGTTGGCTTGTGGAGATAGCAGCTTGTTGCATAATTAATTGCAGAGCTCTGGTTTTTTTCAGGATTCAGAGTCTTTATACCGGGAAACTATTATATGTCTAAACATGGAAAGGTTTGGCATGACCTATTATGGAGGAATAGTTGGTAAAATTTACAGAACTTGCTGAGATAGCCAAACTTGTTGAAAGGTAATTATTGACATTCATCAATGACTGGAAACCCTTGTGGACTTTTTACATTAAAAATTATTTTGTGACTTACAGTTTCAATTATAAAAAATAGGTTATATTCTAGCCCACATAGTGTGTTGTAACTGCTTTTTATTTTTTAATTGAGTTTTTCAGGAGTCTTTTCAATTTTGGCACTCCCTAAAATGTAGCATCCCTAGGTTGATGTCTATTCAGCATTATGCTAGAGCTGATCCCGGATCCAGCTTTATTCAGGATTAGCTTGGCTGGCATCATACAAACAAATATTTCACTGTAGAGTGATATTTCTATGATATCAGCCAAGCTGAGCCAAAAAGTAGATGGATATCTTAAATTCATACCCATAGGAATCCATAGCAGACTTTTTAATATAGCTCTAACAACAACTTTGCTGTCCTGAATAGTCCATTTGCTGTTAAAGCATATATTTAATGATTGAGAAATAGGCAATCTATTTACATTTATTCATAGCAGTTTAGAAGTTGTTTTCAAAGATAAAGAAAAAACATTTATAATATCAGCTATGTATTTAGCAATGATAGAAAACTTTGGCAATCAAGAGCAGATAAAAAAACACTTCAGAAAATTTAATCATGTTTTTCAAAGTAGACTTAAGAACATATATTTTACAACCAAGATAAAACATCAATGTTTAATTTGCCATCTTTCTTTCTTATCACAAGTGTTTCTGATTCCAATGCTAATAACCTAGTTGATGCTGATAGCTAACAGTGCTACTCTTAAAAAGAATCTGAACTAACTTTTGTTGCAAGAAGAAACTGTTAATTAGCTTTTCATTTTGAGAATGACTAAATGGAGGCTTACCATTATCTATGCAAAGGTCAACGTGTCTTCATCAGTACTCACAGAACTGAGAAAAAGGATGAATGGAAAAAGTTTCTGTAAGCAATTTCCTTAAGCAGCTATGGCATCTCTTCCTCTAGTCTTAGCACAAAATCTCTGATGATACCATAATGAAATTATGAGGCTGCAGAAACTGAAATGTTCTGGGAACAGCTTTTCGATCTTTTTTTTTTTTGATAACTGCAAGAGCATATTCTCAGTTCATATAATTTACACTGCTCAACCTCCACAAACCACACTTCATAGAATTTTCTTCTATTCTCATGAAACAGGTATTTGGGAGATGCAAAAAAAAAAAAAAAGCAGCAAGAAAGGCAGAGTGAGATCTTTTTTTATATTTTGCTCTCTTTGTGGATCAAAACCAATATAATACTAAATCAAAAAATCTTTAGTATTATATTTAGTATTATCAAGGAAAGCAAAATATAAAGAAAGATTTCCCTCCTTGCCTTTCATGCTGTATTTTTTTAGGCATTCCTCAAATATCTGCTCATGAGAATACAGGAAGTCTTTGACTTACAACAGTTCATTTCGTGACCATTTAAATTTACAACAGCACTGAAAAAAGTGATTTATGACAGTTTTTCACACTTAAAACTGTTGCAGGAGACCCATAGTCATGTGATCATAATTTGGATGCTTGGCAACTGACTCACATTTATGACAGTTGCAATTTCCTGTTGTCATGGGATCGCCTTTTTTGACCTTCTTACAAGCAAAGTCAATGGGGAAGTCAGACTCACTGAACAATTGGGTTCCTAACTTATTTGCAGTGGTTCACTGCACAACTGTGGCATGAAAGGTCATAAAATGGGGCAAAATTCACTTAACAAATGTTTCACATAGCAACAAAAACTTTGGGCTCAATTGTGGTTATAGGTTGAGGACTACCTGAAGTAGAGTATTCTATGAAGTGTGGTTTGTGGAGGTTACAGATGCAGAGATTGGTCTAAATTATATATGGACAGTTCATCCAACTGAGAATATGTTTTTGCAATTATCTAAAAAAAATTGAAAAGTTGTTTTCAGAATATTTTAGTTTCTGTAGTCTTATAACTTTATTATTGCATCATCAGAGATGACAACTGCTGAACCTGTATTTACTTGACATGTTTTCTAGAGTTTAATGATAGGAACATTTACTTTGAAAAAAAATCATTCTGGAAATGAAACAGAAAGCTAAAAAGAACCTGTTATATTCTCCACATGAATGTCTTTTCTTTCTCCTCCTGTCTTTAAGGCTCCCAAAGGGAAGTTCCGAAAATCACCTTCAACTGACTTCTAGATCAGAGCGGCTTTTATAACTTGAGAAAGAAAGCTCTTCTTTAGATCTTTAAAGGTATAGGAGTGCAGAAAAATCCTTTAGTTTAACTAAGAACAAGTTCTATAGAATTAAATCACTTCAAAATTTCCAGTTTACTTTAATGAAGTCATTCTGAGATAAGTGATAATCCAACTTCAAACCAAGAAAAACTGGGTACAGTGGAGATGGGAATTAAAATTTGAATTGAGAATATGTCTTAATCGTGATGTACATAATATGTGCATGTACAGTATATTTATATGCATAAAAAACCCCTCTTCTCATTTCTTTGGGTATCTTCCTCAATCTCAGGTTCTCTATTAGCGGCCTGGGACTTTAAGGTTCATTCTAGCTATCCCTAACTCTAATCTTCTGACAAAGTCCTGATGTGGTTCCTGGGATCTCTTGGAGCCACTCTTCCAGCTTAGGTATCACTGTCCTGAGTGCACCACTACTGGGACAGTTTTGAACTTACTTTCAACATCCTCTCTAGTTCCTCCTTCAGGTACTAGTATTTCTCTATTTTCTCATATTCTGTCTATCTCCTGCTATCACTTAACACTTCTATGTCTATTATCACTGCTGTCTTTTGGTCTACAATTATGATATTTGATTGATTTGCCAGAATCTCTCAGTCTGTCTAGATAATGATAGCCAGGGCTTTTCTTCGGCGCCGAAAGGTGCCGGAACGCTCCCCCCGTCACGCGCTAAAAAAACCCGGAAGTGATAG
>JAOYMU010000302.1:26807970-26824527 GCA_025802295.1 Psammodynastes pulverulentus | reverse complement strand
GATTTCGCTTTCTGTGAAGCTTTGTGCGGAGAAAAGTCCTTGCTTTCTCCTTAACTTTTTCTTCCCCCCCTCCACCTGTCCATCTCAGCTTTCGCAGACAATCGTCCGCCAGGGGTGGAGGCTCCCTTGCAGGGTGCAATCGATCTTCCAACCCCAACGGACCCAGTGGGCATGAGCTTCCCCGACCCAGAAAGGGGAAGAAGCTGATAGGGGGGCTGTGGGGAGTTCTGGGAGTTGAAATCCACAAGTCTTAAAGTGGCCTCATGGGGTTTTGCGGGGGCTCTTCGCCCACTGGCAGAACTGCCCTGCTGGGCTGATCCTGCCTGCACGGGATGAGTCGGCCCAGATCAAAAACCTCTGGAGTGCCTCCAGCCTGACAGGGCCCCTTTACAAGCAGCCACTGATGGAGCCATGCCGCCTGTGCCACCTAACTCGCCGCCGCTTTTGGGCTGAGTGTCAGCCTGCACGCCTACTTGGTGCTGCAGGTGCCAGGCTACATCTATGCTGAGTCCGGCTCTTTGGAACTCTCTGCAACTCTCTTAACAGCTGTGTGTGGATTAGCTCCAGCAGGAGATAGTGGAGGCTGCTGAGTAGCAACCAGAGCTTGATGGTGGGCTGGGCTCAGCCAGTAGGAAGGCAATGTGGCTACAGAGCTGCCAAAGAGGAAGCAGACATTAAAGGCGACCAGGGGCAGCCCCATGCCTGCCTCACACAACTGGTAAGAGAGCTGCAGCACCCACATAGCTGTAGGCCCATAGCCTAGAGCACCGAATATGCATGCAAGCTGACGCTCAGCAGCCCAAAGGCAGTGGGCAAGGTGGCACAAGTGGCATGGCTCCATTGGCGGTCACTCACAAATGGGTCCTGGCAAGCCAGTGGCACGCCTGAAGTTTTTGAATGGAACTACTTATCCCACACCAGGCAGGAGAAGCCCAGCAGGGCAGCCAAGACCAGTGTGGCCAGGAGGCAAAGAGCCCCTGCAAGGTCAAGGCAGCATGGGCAACTGTGGCCAGCGTGGCGCCCGCCACAGCTGAGAAGTGTCCTAGCAGCAGCTGGACCAGCAGGCAGGGTGGCTGGAGGTTGGATGGGATGACCCGGGGCAAGGCATAGAGGCAACACTGGCAGCTGATAGTTTGAACTCCCTTTTATTGCTCCAACTTTCCCCCAAATGCTCCATTTATGGCAAGACCCAGGGCACAGTGTTCACACACAACACCTCCAGCAAAATGCTGTTAGCACAATGGCTTTAAGGCAAGAAGTTCAGCGAGGCAAAGGAATAAGGCAGTAATAAGGCAAGAAGTCCAGCGAACTCCAAACATTGGCAATGGCACATACAACTCCATGAATTCAGCACTAGTTCCCAACAAGTGTCCCTCCCCACAGCATCTCAAGTCTCAGTCCCCAGGTGTGCCTTGTGAAGAGAGGTGGGGCGCTCTCCTCCCAAATTGTCAGGTCTGCCTATGCTGCTCCCATGTCCTGTTTACTCTCCATGCTTGGGGATCAGGAGAGGGAAGTCCTTTCTCGTTACCCGAGCTCCATCACTCCTCATCTCCACTGCCTGCTCTCTCTTGGCCATCCTGCCCCTGTAGTTCCCTGCTGGCAAGCCATCCCAAGACCAAGGGGATGAAACTTGCTCATGACATGTACAAAGAATTGGCTGCAGTTTTTGAATATCATGATGATGATTTTAATGCTCAAATACCGAAATTCTTAACCAGCATTCCCAAAAACCAGAAAAGTGGTCCCACATGGCCCAAGATACTATTTGCAACTAGGGAGAAGAGAAAAAAACAGACCCTGAACATAGCAAAATTGTCTGGCATAGGCATTAAAAAACTATAAAACATTTCTGATAAGGTAGAGAAAGGGACTACAGCAATCTGGCTTTCCATGATTTAAAAAAAATGTCTTGAAACTTCTTGTGCAACACAATGGTTGCTATTGGTGTAAACATTGTAAAAATTGTATTGTATTGTTTTGTGCAGTTTTTGTATCATTTTTATCCAGCGGTTTCCTGAAGCCTGGAAATTATTTCAAGTTCAAATTATTTATCTCTCAGAGATAAAAACGTTGAGAAAAACTGGTTTATAGTACTGCAAGACCATTCGGATCAAATCTGTCAACTTTTCTGTCAACAACTTTGTAGCTTTTATTTTGCAATATGGAGCCTAATGACCATAGTAAAGAAATGATTAAATGTCCCGGTATTTTCCTTGAATTAGCAACCTGTGTAATGCATACTAAACCTCAACTAGAAATAGAAAAAGCATGGTCAAATTTCAGTGTTGCAAAGAGAAGTAATAGTGAAGTTAATGATTTGAGAATGTTTTTAGCCATGCTCAAATAAAAGAAAAGGTGATGGATCAATAAGAATCAGAGTGCTTTGGGATCTCATTAGTACTGACAGTACAGAATGTCTATTCAGCAGCTATTGGTGTGGGAGCATTATTTTGGCACAAGGGCAAAAGTGATTTAATTTTTATTCAACGCTGATGAACCTTTTCCATGTTGTTTTCTACAACAGGAACTCCTTTCTATTCATTCACTAATCACACACAACAGTACCATGTTCCTTAGAGAATATGTTCCTGTTTGATTTCCCAACAAAGCAAATATTGTAGACTGAAGAGAAAAATGCTTCAAATAATTTAAAAATTTGCTAAGTAGAATCAGAAGATGAAAGCATTCAGACATTCAATACTTCTGAAGGCTAAATCAGCAGTAGTTGATATTTTTTAATTCACCTCCACATCTTATCGCATACAATTTGCTCTTAATGGAAATTCATGCTTCAGTATGAACATTTGTTATATCCTGAAATGACTTTGGATAAATGGAGATTAATTAGTGCAACTTGCGCTAATTAATCACCATTTATCCAAAATCATTTCAGGCCCTTGGTTATCGGTTTTTGATAAAAATAATCACTTTCTTTCATACATTTTACAAACTACACATTTTTTAAAAGAACATTTCAGACCCAGGGAGTTCAGATTTAACCTTTTATTAAGATGAAATTTTATATTAAAAACTCTCTAGAACACACAAAAATGCACATAAATCTTGAGCAGTGTTTCACCTGAATTTCTCAGGCATAAGTTATAGTCACAAGTATACCTGAAAATTCTCTTGCCTTGCCAGCTTTAATCTCTTGTGTAAAATTATTCTGTTGAATTATAGGAGTATGTCGTGCAATCTTGCACATAATCTTGGACCCATTTTAAAATAAATAGACATGGATATAGAACCGGCTCAAATGTATGTACAATTATGGAAGTTCATGCAGGCACCAGAAATGCTGGAGTTACAGCTCCTCCCTGTAATAGCCAAGTTTTGCCAGCGACATCTCTTTCCTCAGTTGCATTACTTCCCAAAACATCTGGTCCACTGTGCAAAAGAAAAGGAGATGTTGTGGAAAAAAGTGCTTCTTTAAAAGTTCTCAGTGAACAAAGATATTTAGCAATGTTAAATCCGAGTTTTCAGATACTAAAAGCACCATTTAAATATAATACAGCTACTGAGAAGAGCTGATTGGAAAAAAACTAAAGTATTTTATATTAAGGATAGCATTATCTCTAGCCACTTTTGGTTACATAGCCTATCATTCAGTTCATCTTTCAAACTAATTCAAGATTTTGGGGTGAAATCTAATGACACCTCAATCTTTACCAACTGCACTATGTTAATTATATTTTCCTGCCTTAAAACTATTTACTTACTCTGTTTATATAAAAATATTTTTTTACTTTAGGATCTTACAACCATTTAGGGTTTTTTTAAGATGCAAGGACTCAGATAAAAACATCTAAATTTCAAAATAACATTTTCCACTATCTTATAATACTGTAGGTCTTAAAGTTTGGTAAAACATTAACACAAAATTAGATTTAACTACTGTGCGTAGTGTGCACATAAAAGGTTATGACAGATTGCTTAACTGAGGTTTAACAATTTAAGGATGAATATATCAAATTTCTTGCACCATTTTTCATATAAAAATACTGAGACCATGCAAAGTAGTGCAGTGATGATGCTTACATCTTTAAAAATGTTTTATCAGTAGAAAATAAAATTGTTTGCATGCTTGAACTTTTAAATAGCTTATGTAGTTTAAACTCTAAAGGCAGTGCAGATATCACAAAAGGGTGTAAAGAACTAAGAGAATAGGAAAACTGGTGTATATATTCTCTTATGCCCAGTTTAGAAGAATGAAACACTGTTTTCTATTTTTCTTCTTCCACCCTCCCTTGATACAGACAATCTGTCACAAAAATCTGTGGATATATTTATATGAAACCAATGATTGTCTAGAAATTAAAAGCTTAATGACATATTGCCCCTTTGAAATTTGCACAGATGACTGTCAGCTTAATTATGAAAAATAAATTCCTCTTCCTAACTGTATGCCATATGGGAATATAAAAAATCAGCAAAGTAGGAAGTTCTAGAGACAGTTCCAGAGGTTGTAGGAGCCATTTACAACTTCCCCAAGTTCTTGATTTATATAGCAAAAATACACTTCTAAAAATCTGCAACCTGCTGCAAAAACATAGGAGCCCTAAGATGTACACAACTTTCTTACAGTAGGCCTCTTTCTTAACTTACCATCCTGCTGCTTCACAAGGCCCTGCTGAATATATCGAATGTATGTGAAGAAATTACATACTGATGTGATCTGTACAAAAGAAGGAAGATTAAAAATGAGAATTCCATATTTGCCTGATCCAAATACACAAACCATGATTTAGAGCTCAACACTTACCCTATACCTACAGAAAGGAGAAATATAATAGTAGTTTCCTGAATCCCCCAGCTTGATTCGATGCTTGCAGGATTTACTTTGTCCACTGAGAGCACATTTCCTGTCAACAGAATGGAACAGTTTTAAAAGATGGGTTATGATTTAATTTACATGAATACTGAATTATGGTACAGTTATCTACCAAAGAGCCTGTCATCTATTTTTACACCACTTTGACAGAAATTATTGCAAATTATGAACTGATGTGCTCAGTGTTTACAATGTTTTGTAAAGCTGTTAAATCCACATAAGTAAAATTTACAATTCCAGACAGAATTGCCCTTTGCAATGGTCTTTGCAATTTTTTAAAAGAAGTTTTTTTTTACCCTGAAAGCATCTACAATCCCTTCACTTTGTTGTGGTTTAGCATCTCTATGAACCCAGTTGTGGTGATTTGCAATGGTTACAGCCTAGTATAATATATGAACACAGCCACAATGTTACCTGTGGAGATAGTTTGATGCTCATCTCTTGCTAGCTACCTAATGATAAGAAGTGCCATTTGAAGCACTACTTGAAGTAAACTTCTGATGCAATAGGAGGGCCATGGGGGTAATGAGATCAGTGGAATACCTGATCCTGGGGGGGAAAAAGACTTCCTTGTGCCATATAAAAATGGGGATATAGCCAAGATGGTGTGTAATTTGTAGGGGTGGGGATAAAAGAGCGAAAATGTAGAAAGCACAGTAAAATATGAAAACAGGAAGAGTCACTTCTTGCTTTTTGAGCCAATTAATTGTCAGGTCTACAGAGCCTGGGATGTACAAGTACTGGAGCACATCAGATGCCTGGTAATACTGTAGTCCCAGGCATCTAGCAAAACTAAGAGGATAATCACTGTACATAAATGTGCTTTACAACTCCTGCAAGTCACTGATATTATTTAATGCAGATGGTAACAAAGTATTATTTTTGGGAGATGAAGCATCAACATTTAAAGTAAAAAGCTGCTGTGCAAAAATTAGAACATGTACCAGTATCTTCATCTATGTATTATTTTTATAGTTATTTGCCTTACAATAAAAGAACATGGATGCCACATAAAATATTAGAAAGTGAAATTAGATTCTAAAAAGTTGTTCTTTTCCATTACATAATTATTCTTAAACTTACAAAATATTTGTTCTCACAACCATAATCTCTAATTCAGCTTCAGGATCACCACCAATAAATGTTACTACTTCTCCTGATTTTATTAAGAAAAGAAACTAGACTTGGTTATTAATCTAAACCCGTAAACTAAGTTAGGACTCTGAGATTGGGTAATAATGATTCTCAGACTTACTTAGAGTTATAGCCCAATCTATTTTATTTTCTTAATCTCTCTCATGGAACATCAACTGCCTCTGTCCTGGTAATACCTGCAGGGGACACAACCTTCCCTCTCTGTATAAAAGAAAATGGAGATCCATGCCTTGCTAAAAAAGAATTAGGGCATCCTGTAGCTTTCCATGCAGCATTTATGGGGTTTTCTGTTTTGGGGTAAATCTGTTAGTCATTTCTTTCTGGCTGCCAGAATGAAACCCAGCAATATATTCCCAGTATCATAACATTCTTAAATTGCAACGTACTTGGGTCCTCCACATTCAACTGCAGAAGCTTTTACAAATCGAACAGGCTGCAGACCAACAGGCTCAATACTTAATGTATTGTTTTCTACAGCTTCCAGGACAGCAAAGGCCAACTGAAATTAGACCACAAAGAAGTAAGTAGTAGTTTTCGCAAGGTGTTTCACAAGACTTGACAAAGAATGCTAGGAGCTCTATTTGGATATATTATTAATTTACCTGTGAGAAAGGAAGTATGTATCTTCAATACTTTAAATCAGTGTTTCTCAATCTTGGCCTTTTAAAGATGTATGGACATCAACTCCCAGAATTCCTCACCAGCATGGCTCCCTGGGAATTCTGGGAGTTGAAGTCCATATATCTTCCAGTGGTCAAGTTTGAGAAACACTGCTTTAGAAACACAGAAATGAAAACGTGATATATCCAACCGCCATGGACTATATATAGATTATATTCCTTTGAAACCATTTATTACTTAAAGGTTCAATATGCTGTTTTGAAACTCTAAATAACAAATCTAAAAGAAAACTTTTCTCATGAAATAATGTTTCATGACCTCAACTGTGAAGTGATCCAAAGCTACAGTATATGCAATACAAACAAAACCAATCCTACCCTATAATTCTGTGGAAATACTTTGCAGAGGGAATTTCAGACTTGACTGAATATATCAAAGTATTTGGTGGTAGTTGTTTTAAAGGCCTTATCACTATATGTTTTCAAAGCATTACCTCACTTTTTGAGAAGGTTAAGCATGGAAAGATATCTTCTTCATAGATTTTATTGAGAAAAGAGCATGTCCTGTCCATGGTAGGATCATCCTTCCAGGATCTGAATTTGTTGTATAGAGATATATCAGCCTAACATTGAAATAAAACAAGCAAAATGAGAGTGCAACTCTTCATTCAATACCATAAACTATATTGTATCAAACCATAATCAACAAATGATAGACATTAAATAGCACTTGCTCTTCAGTGGTGTAAATCTGTGGACAGCAGAGCTTTGTTAAGAACCCTAAATCCACATTAATTTGCAGGTGCTTCATTCTTTCACTTAAATTAAGATAATTTACTCCATTGTACCATTGTATAACAACTTCAAGGCACTAAACTGCAGACCTAGACAAGTAAGGCAGACATCCCCAAACTGGGTATCCAGTTCAGCAATAGCTATATTGACTGGGAATTCTAAGAATTGAAGTCCACATATCTGAAGAATACCCAGAACAGAGAAACTGATCTGAAGTGTTAGTTATTTGTCAACTTCTACCTTTGGCTTCTTAATATTTACATACATATATGCTGTTGTTCATAACTTCAATTATTTTTTTTCTTTTTGGGATTTAAGAGATAGGCACTAGTGTAAGCCAAAGTAGCACTGTACTAAAAAGATTAACAATTTCTGGGACCACCAATATTTAAAGTTACATGGCAAATATATTCTCAGTCCGTTTAGGAAAAGTAGACTAAATATCCTCAGTAAATTTCTAATTGGCTGTTGGGAAAAAAGGAATATAAAGAAAACTAGATGGTTGAAAGGAATGAAGTAGTGGATGGTATAATTGGCTGGCTGATGCAACAAATGGGAGATCTCCTGAACACAGTATATTGCTGAGATTCTTCCAGTGGCCATTTAGTGCTTTAATCCTACAACTTTTTAAAAATATTCTATTTTCTTTATATATTTTTCCTATCAGAATTAACTCCCAATTCCATCCAACAAAAACCTGACAACAACTAGCTTGCTTAATATAGGAAGAAGCCTTGTTAAACCAATGAAACTAAAGCCCAACCCTAAATTACATTAAATATGCAGCTATAATTACACCATTCAAATCACAGTCAGATGGGGGTGGGGTGAATTAGAGTTTCTTCTCAATATAGCATTTCCTTGTATGTGGCTAAAACTGAAACAGGGAAAATCAGTTCCTGTCAAAAATATGATCCGGTCAAAATCCATGAATATGAATATAGCGACAAGTTGTTATTACAGATAAGATTTTTCTTTAAAACAAAATGTTCCAAGTCGCAAACATAATTACTAAAGAATTTCAATTGCATGTGGCAGGGGAAGAGGGCTCAAATCACAAGTACTTTCTGTAAAAACACCCAATCATCATTCTCTTGTAATGACCCATAATCCCTTGCGGGGTGGAGTCTGGGCAACTGAATAGAGCTATTTATTTATTTATTTATTTATTTATTTATTTATTTATTTATTTATTTATTCATTCATTCATTCATTTATTTATTTATGTATCTGTTTGTTTATTGAATTAACATATAAAAGCAACAAATAAAATTGTAATTATAAGGCCTTTGGTCAGAGAAAATGTTTCCTCCTGAATTTAAAGGTTGTCACAAAAAATATGCTACTGTAACTTGCTGTGAGAAAAAAACCACAGCACCTATTGTCATCCTTACAAGATAGACCAAACTAAGAAGGCAGTGCCAGCGGTATTACAGAATATAACAGAATAACAGAGCTGGAAGGGACTTTGAAAGTCTTCTAGTCCAATCTGCTGCTTAAGCAAGAGACTATACCATTTCAGACAAATGGCTATCCAATCTCTTCTTAAAAATCTCCAGTGATGGAGCATCTACAATTTCTGAAGGCAAGCTAGCTCCACTGATTAATTGTTCTAATTACTACTTATTACAGCTATTGTAACAGAATTTTGCAAGTCTGTGCTTGACCCCATTCTTCAGCCTGCCTTGTGAGAATAGCGAAGGGCTTGTCATGTTAGTTTCTTGGACCAAGTTCAAGCCCCTCTTATCTGGCCATTGCCTTAGCAGTGGCTCTTTTTCCTGTCCTTCAAGGTCATTCCCTTTGTCCTCTACAGTCAAACCATTTCAAATAATCTTAATGTATGGCAAAGTAGAGGAATGGAAGAGTTTTAGTCCAGTAGCATTTTTATTGCAATCCACTAGACCACTGCAGAGATCATTATCCTACTTCTTTAAACTTTATTTTATTTTTTTATCTGAATTCATTTATTGAAAGTAGCAACATTTATTGAAAGTATGCAAGCTCAAACATTCACATAGCTTCTTTTAAACCACGTCTGAATCACTTTTCATCATTTCCAGTGTTCTCATTATCTTGAATCTGGTCTAAGTCATATTTCAAATAGAGCTGTTGAAATGAGCGAGATTTATGTTAGTCATAATTCATTTAAGTCCCATCAATTTTAAAGAGTTTGCTATATTTATTATATGACCAAATCTAGACCTACTCTCCATTCTTTCACTTTCTTTTTATTAGCATGACTATGTGAAATGAATGGATATGACAAACTAGGATTTGTAGGATTTATTAAATGGAAAATTTATTGGTAATTTTTGTTTCATGATAACATTGTTAGCTGTTTAAAGTGCCTCTTACCTTTCTATTAGTACTTAACAATTAAAATAAAAATCTTTCATAACCTCATGCACTGAATTGCCTCAGGATTTTATGGTCTTCATGTCCCATTTTAATATCCAAACAGCTAATGGGTCCTTGTTTTTAAATTGTTATTATCATCTTCCTTTTTTCAATAAATTTGTACAGCTTTCAGGATCTTACAATGGAAGAAAGAGAGGTTGCTTTTGTGTCCTCACACCAAAACAGTAGAAGCTTTTAAAATTAGAAGGAATATTGACAGCTACCAAGTAGTACAGGGGATATGTTGAATTATTAATTGTACTACTATTGTTTTACGCACAGGAGTAAACAACAGTATGTTCCCACTTAACATATACTTCCTGGTAGCATCTTATAATATTTTTTATATGTTTGAAGACTAGACAGGCCTTTTCTATAAGCCACATCTGAAGGTCAGAATGCTTCACACTGAGAATATATAGAAGCTACACATAGTGAATCAAAGGGTCAGTTGACTTGGATCTACAGTGCCTTCATGTGTTTTGAGTGTAAGTGCTTCCATGAGGAACATCAAGCCTGTTCTACACAAACTTAGTATACTATAACAACTGAATTTGCAAATTAAGCAACTGTTTCAGTTCTACTTTCATTTTTATTTAATTAAGTTAAGAAATGGAAGCAAATAATAATTGGGGGATTTTTTTATTTGATTAAAAATAGAACAATCACATATTGATGCATGTATAGAGAATTTTCCTCCATGAAGGTTTATAATCCTAAAAGTGTCTTTTTTTTAAGTGGGTGGATTCTCAGTCAGGATTCAGACTCAATTATCAAACACAAATGATATTGGTGATCTCTGGCCTAGGTATGGTGGGTTTTGTGCCTTTCTGTTGCTTTCAACGTGATTGGCCATTATATTCTTTAGATGGCCTCTGAGGATTCAGGATGGGCAGCACTGGTTTGCCACCTTTCTTCAAGTTCCACTTCAATTGGTGATGATTGGGAAGGATCATCAACTCTTACTATACGGGATTCTGCAGGATTTGGTGATAGACCTCTCCTTTTAACATCTATATGAGCTTTATTTCCATTGCATAAGGTATCTTATAATTGCCATTGGGTAAGACTTTCAATTATATATCTCTGTTTCTAGCAAATCAAACCATACTAACCCTCAAAAGAATGCTAGAGCACTGCACACCAGAACAACCAGACACAAGAACAGTTTTTTTCCCGAATGCCATCACTCTGCTAAACAAATGATTCCCAAGTCTGCATTAATATTCTATTACTATTAATTTTCTCATCCTTCCTTTCCTTTCCATTTCCTCCCACATATGCATAAGTTTGTGCATAAGTGCACAAACGTGCCTCCCGTCCCCTGTCTTAATTTCTTTTTCTCTTATTTGTATCCATTTTATATATTCATAATTATGTTTATACTTATACGTATTATCCAATGTATGTATGCTTGACAAAATAAATAAACAAATAAACTAACAAATAATATACAGTTGTGAGAATTGGATCCTAAGAAGGCCCCAAAGAATTGATGCTTTAGAATTGTGGAGTTGGAAAAGATTCTTGAGAGTCCCTTGAACTGCAAGGAGATCAAATCAACAATCCTAAAGGAAACTCCTGTCTATTATTTGGAAGGACAGATACCAAAACTGAAACTCAAATATTTTGGCCACTAGAAAAGAAAAGAAGACTCACTGGAAAAGACCCTGATGTTGGGAAAGATCAAAGGCCAAAGGAGAAGGGGTTAGAGATGGTTAGATTGTGTCATTGACACAATAAAGATGAATTTGGCAAACTCCAAGAGACAAGGTAGGACAAGGGAGCCTGGCTTGCTGTGGTCCATGGGGTTGCAAAGAGTTGACTATGACTTAGCAACTGAACAATAATAACAAAAATATAGACAGAGAGATAGACAGATTATACCTGAAAAAGAAAAGTATACAGCAACTGAAATGGCTGTACCCTCTTTTTCCCATTCCATTTGAGAATCCTGCCCTTACCACTTTGAAAAAATCAGTTCTTTAAAAACTATAGTATGAAGAATGCTGGTGTCAGGTAAAGAAATTCAAAGGAAGAAAGAAGGACATTGGAGAGTAAAAAAAGGGGGAAAAGGAAACTTACAATTTGATAACCATGTAGAAAAAAACTAAACAAATTCAGCAGCACTGGTGAATTTAGTAGTGTTGCAGAATGTCACGAGAGACAATGGAATAGCTGGAAGAAGCAGAAAGTGGCTGTTATGGATGTGTCAAGGATAGCTTTGGGAGAGATCTAGTGGCCCAGGAATTTAGCACTCACTGCTAAGCAATGGCTAACCAGATCAGATCTAAGTATGGATATTTCTAAAAAATATCCAAACATTGGCACTTTGAACAACTGAGCACTGAATCCCCAATAAAAGGTGGATTATGGTGGCAACCACCTGATATTGAAACATCTCAGAACAACACTTACAGCTTGCTGGAATAGTCAGAAAGCAAAGTTTCATCAACAGCACATAATTATCAGCAGGCTGCAATGATGTGTCTGTTCAGTGGGATAGGGTAATCTAGGAACAGCTAAATGTAAACTAGAGAGTCCTAGTGATATAAAGGGCTGGAACTAGGGAAATAAAGCAAATACAGTAAGTAATTAAACAAGTACATTGGAACAACAGAATTTAGAAACACAGATAGCAGCATCATTGAACAGAAGACCTAGATAAATCAGAATAAATGGTAAAATAAAATTGGGATTAGAAAATTGAGATTTTATTTTAACAATAAATAGTTTTTAGAAATAAGGATAAAGAAAACAAAATATAACTTTTGTAAAAAAACTACTTATTTCTGAAGACACTTTTAAATTAAAAGTCAAAAAGTATAGGAGCATAAAATCTTCCATTCCCCACCATCCACTCTGAAGAAGCTTATTGGATGTGAAGCAAAATGTCTTCAAAGAAAAACCAGAAAGTCCAGTTGCCTTTTAGAAAAAACACCTTTGGGACAACCATGACCTGGATGACTGAGAATCTCTATAGACTTCAAACGAAGTATACAATCTGAAGAGAAAACAGACTTTTGGTGGGACTTTCACATCCTTTGACTGATTCCATCATGTAATCTCACCTATCATAACAGCACAGTAATATTTTCATGTGTCACAGATCTGCTAAATGTAAATGTATAACTAAAATATTTTCAAGGAGAATATATCTCAATATAATTTTATTAAGAATGTGTCTTGCAATTTCAGTTCTATTTTCTGCTAATTTGCTTAGCTTTTACAAAACTAAAGAGACATAAATTCTGACTATGACTGCAGCAGTGTGAATCCTGTGATAATTTGGTTACCTGTTGGTATTACCAGATATATATTCTGGTAATGAAACGAATGTATCTGCTTTTCTTACATCTTAATTAGAATAAAATATTAAATTTCTGAATCACTGCACTAAAATGATTAAACACTTTGTTTTGGCAATAGAGAGAGGATGCTATAATTTTCAATAAAAGATCTCAAAATCAGATAAGAAAAACATACCGGTATTTGGATGAGTATATTAAATCCACAAAAACCTAAGCAGCCCATATTGTGTTCTATATCAATTGCCAATTATTAAGTACAATAATACTTCAATTCTTAGAATTCAATATTTTTTCTATAGATATATTATATCAAAACATGAATTCATGTATTTTTAGTTCAAAGTAGGCATTTGTAAACAAAACCTAATATGCTTTTGAGCAACAACACAATGAGACATAGTTTTCAGGGAAAAATAAAATAACTGGCATTTAGCATATCAGATCAGTATAGACTGGAATGTATGAAGATTAAATTCTTCATGCATTCTATATAAGGCCCAACCTTGTAGTACAACAAAAAAATAATGATCTATTGTATTCTGTATTTTTCCTCTACCCTGTAGGATTTCATTACATTGATTCTTTTTTTTTTAGCATCTGAAGAAATCTTATGTCAGATATTTATACTCATTATACTGGTGCACATCATCTGCTTCACAAACACAAAGTCCTCTGGCTCTATGAGACATTGAAATGCTGCCAGCCTAGCTACTCTAGCTGGCCCTGTAGAAATGGAATGGGATGTTGCTTTGCAATACAAAGTGGCAGTTCCGCAATGCTTTGATCAAGAACCACTCCTATTAAATTAGTATAACTTTATTTATGTATTTATTACATGTTTATGCTTCCTATCTTTCTTGGTGTGTAAGCATAGCAACCAAACTCATCCAAAAGTGAAGTTAAATCAATCACTGAAATAACTTATTAGTGTCCTCATAAAAAGAAGTTTAAAAAATAGTGTATAATTGAAATATTCAGTATAAACTTCTAATCACATATTTGACATAATCAAAGGAATGCATTGGCATAGAGCACAATATGATGGATTGACTGTGTTACTTCATATATGGTAGCTAGGACAAGAACAATAGCAGACATTATTTAGATTTCTAAGATTTAGATCAAAAGCTGCTCAATAGTTTTTAAAACTCTATAAGACCATTAACAAATATCATTATCAAGTGAGGCACAGAAATCAGTTGATCCATCCTGGAAAAAAAACCCCCATTGCTAATGATTATAAAATACTAGTAAGGAGAATGAAGAAACTTTGGACAACTTTTACTACAGGATGAAGCATAGCTGAATTGCCATTTGCTGTATGCATATGAGTGCTTCTAAGAGGGAAAATTGATCTGAGCAATTCTAACGAACGAATTTTTATTATTATATACCAGCATGATAGAAAATAAATGCATTTATAAAAATACATTATACAGATAGAAAAATATAGCACCTAAGTATTTATATCCTATCCAAAAAGCATGTCCTTTGTATGTATGCCTGAAAAAAAAAGTCAAAGAAAATTACTTAGTTTAGACATTTTTCAGATAAAGAACATTCACTACACTACACTACACTACACAAAGAGGAGTCAGAGAGTAAACCCTCTACCTACACCCTCTACCTACACCCTACTGCCCCCTTGTAGTCAGTAAAGCATAATGTGTTAAAGAATCATTGCACCGAATTTTGCTCTCTGACACTTTATTCATTCCATTCAACCAAAGGATATGACCCAAGGAGACAGAGAGAGAGACAGAGAACTGGAAGCAAAAAGATTTGGGTTATCATGGGATGCATTTTTCTGATGTAGAACTCATATCAAGAGAGGAGCTGCCTGCAATAGAATGACAGACAAGTGAAGTTGGATTTATGCAGGTTCAGATTCGGATTCAGATGCAAGGTTCTGGGTGATAGAAGATCATTGAAGATAAGTCTATCCAGAACAAAATTCCAAGGGAAAAGATGGCCAGCATTATACTAGCTACAAGAGTTTCCAAACTGAAAGCCAGTTTGATCTAGTGGTTAAGGCACTAAGTTAGAAGTAGAAAATTGTGGAGTTCGAGTTCTGCCTTAAGCATGAAAGTTGGCTGGGTGACTTTGGTCCAGCCACTATCTGTCAGGTCAACCCATTGTTATTGTGGAGCAAGTAGAAGAAGGAAGGACTATTAGATATGGTCACCATCTTGAGTTGTTTATAAAAATAATAAAAGTGGGTTATAAATTAAATAAACAAATAAACAATTATGTGCTAAGAAAATCCTTTCCTTAATTACGTTTAATAATGACTTTTTCTTGTCTTTGGAACCTTTTCTCCCTTGAAACTCTGCTAGGCATAGAGACATAGTACCAAAGGCATATATTGCTGGCAGGGAGATAATTTCTGTGGAGCAGAGCAAATTGGGCCATAAATTAATTTGCTACATTCTGGTATCTCCTGGAGTCAGAAACAGAAGGGAGGTATGATCTATTTGTGTACCTTAGCTGAATGCAATTTGCATACTTAACTGTGCATGGTTGAAAAAAAAAAGAACTAATAGTTTTCTATTTTGAAATAATACGAATAAAGACAACATTAAACTGTTTAACTATAAGGGTTTCTATGTTGGTTTTTCCCATTCAGTCCTGATACATTTCTGAGACAATTCAATAGCAAACATAGAAACACTAGGGGCCTTAACACAAGTTAGAACAAATGTGTTTTGAAGACAACTTCCAAACCTAAAAGATTTCCATCTGAATTTTATGAGACAGTAAGAAGTAGACCTAGAATATAGTATGATACCAAGTCCTAGGACTGGGATTGGAACCTCTGCACAGAAGTGGAAACACCCAATTTTGAACATTCAAATACAAAAAGGAATAGTTTGGGTTATATAACTAAGGCTTTTAGCATTTGCACAGAATATGGGCATGACTGATTTTCCTGAATTTGTAGATTATTTGCCTGAACTTATGCAATGTTCAAGGAATAAATATATGTAATAATATGGCACATATCATCTATCCAAATATCTATTGGAAAATAAATTCAGTCAAGGCTTCAATTTTCCAAATGTTGTCAATTGTATTTTTCACAAGCTTAAAGGAGGGGCAAGAGGTTCCCAAGAAGGAAGAATCTGTTTGAAGAGATAAAAGTGATGGGAATCTCAGCAGGAGGCTATCATGTCTCATTGGGTTTCAAGATATTGCAGAGAAGAAAATTAGAGACTATACATCAAAACTTCAAGAAAGAGAAAGTGTCTGCTTCTTAGTAAAGTTAGCACGATGGTATGAGAGTGGATGAAGAACAGCAGATGTTCTAACTCCTATTTTGCTTTTGTCCTTATTGTAAAGAGACACTACATTCCAAGAGGACCTAAACAGCACAATTGGTAGAAGGAGGGAGAGTCAATATTAGTTAAGTATGATGATCATTAGACCCAAAGGTGGTTTTTAAAAAATC
>JAOYMU010000302.1:26380106-26390989 GCA_025802295.1 Psammodynastes pulverulentus | reverse complement strand
AGTTCAGCAGTTCGAATCCCTAGTGCTGTGTAACGGGGTGAGCTCCCGTTACTTGTCCCAGCTTCTGCCAACCTAGCAGTTCGAAAGCATGTAAAAATGCAAGTACAAAAATAGGGACCACCTTTGGTGGAAGGTAACAGTGTTCCGTGCGCCCCCTAGAGTCAGGAACGACTAACACATATGTGCAAGGGGAACCTTTACCTTTACCTAAAACAAGTAGACATACAACAGAACAGTATTTAAATTTTTGGATCTGCCATACAGATCCAAGCAAATGGTTTTCTTGAAGGAGAATGGCTGATCGCATGATCCCAGAATGCTATCATAAAAAGTTGCAAGTCACCAAGCACTCAAATCATGATCACATGACTGCAGGGACACTGTGCCATTCATAAGTGTGAGGACTGGTAATTAGTCACTTTTTTCAGCACCATCCTAACTTAGAACAGTTTCTAAGCAAAAAATCATAAATGAAGGGTTATCTGTAATTACAGTTTTTTCAGCTATAATGCTCCTTTGACTGATATTTTTTCAGTGTCAGTTTTATTCCATATCAAACTCTCAAATCCAAATATCATTTCATTTGGATTAACTGGTATTTTCCCTTATTCAATTTTTGAATGTCCTGTCCTTGATAAGAATATCTGCAGTAGCTAATAAAAAATATTTCAATAGAAATTTGTATCTTGGTTTAGGATATTCAGGAACATAACTCAGTTCATTATGCTTTCTAAATTGCTTTTCATTTTTGTGGTTTAATGATGTCAAGTCTTCGATTTATCCAGTTTCCCCTCTATTCGCATCATACAAATTTATATATAATCCCTTCAATCTGAAAACATGCCTGGTCACATCAGTGATTTCCTAACCTCATCCATAACCCTTCTGTTTATATAAACCTTTCCACACAAAATCCACTTACTTGGAGGATGCTGGGCTAGGAAAGTTGATTTATATTGTAATATATACAGTATGTATATGCAGGATCTCGAAATAATTTATCATCTTCTCATTTTGTTACTAAGTATTGGTCAGTTACAATTATGCTCCAATTTGCCTGAGGGTTAAAATAAAGCACTAAACTTACCTTCATACGTCAATTATTTTCAAAATATTCAGGGTTCTAATTAACTAAGTATTGGTTAGCTATTTTTAAAGTTGCTACATTTGACTTGCTTTTTGCATAGGGTTGCCAGACGTCCGGCAAAAGGAGGACATGTCTTCCTTTTTAGCTCAATATTCTCCATCCGGCAGTCAAAGCTAAAATCTTTTAAAATGTCCGGCTTTTCTTACATTGGGCCCCAATCGGACTCACCCGCCGCATATAGATAGATATGGAAAGCGGACAAAGCTAGAATCGGAGTTTCGTGGCGGTCCTGGGGAAGCCGAAGGAAATGTCCTCTAACAACAACCAGGGAAGGAAGGCTGAGGTCGCTCCCTACCGGTCCCAGTCCAGGCAAAGGCAGGGCAGGAGCAAGAGGCGGAGGCTGCTGAATTTGAATCAGCAAAAGGCTTGGCTCCCGGGATTGAGTGTCCCGCCTGCGGGATGCGGAGCCCGAAAGCCCCGTGCGTTTTTTTCTGGGGAGGGAAGGTTAGCGAAGGATGGAAGCGGAGAGCCTCTTGCAAGTAATGCGCATTTTCCTGCGGGGAAGTCAGGGGGGAAGTCCTGGACTCTGCCAAGTTTAAACCTCCCCCGAAAGACGCAACCCCTAGGAAAATGCAACACGTGGCGCATGGAAAGAGACGATTGGGAGTTGGATCACGTGCTCAAAGGCTTTGCGAATACCGCACGTGGTCCTGCGTTTTCGCCCAGCAACATCGCGAAAGGCGCAACCTTTTAGTTTCATCGATTTTTGCCTGCAGTTCTTTGTATTAAAAGGATGTTCGCATAAAACAGCTGGAAAAGGGCTAGCTTGCTACGTGAAAGGATTCAGTTTCCATAAGGGGAAGATGTCACTCAGCATCTGAAATCTGGAGGAATCACTTCTTAAACGGGTGGAGATGCCAAGCGAAGGATTTTGCCCGTCTTGGATTGTTTCAGAGTTTAAAGGAAGGAAAGGCAGGAGGGAGGCGGCTACCCTGCTTAGCATAAGTATCAAAGCTGTGGTTTCTTTAGATCCATTAGACTAAATTGTGTTGAGTAGAGAGATGCTCGAAATTTTATAAATGTCAGTGAAAAGACATTTTTCCTACTTGAGATTAAAAAAAAACTTGCTCTGTGCAAAAAAAATATGGATTTAGAGCAGGGGTCCCCAACCTTGCTGGGTGATATAATGAACAGGCTTTGGGCAATTTCTATTATGGCTTAATGTCTTTTCCCTGAAAGATCTTGAGTGAGGGCATTTGCTTATGAATAGACTTAGCCATCTCTTTATCTCTTAAGTGCTGACATCTGCTGACATCATTCAGGGAAATATAATATTCTGCCTTTTTAATATTTCCTAGAATATTTCATTCTTCTAGGAGAGGGATGGGTGCTAACTTTTTACACATACCAGATTTAACAATTGTTGATGGGAAAGACAAAAAAGTTTGGATAATGGACTTGGCAAGCTTACAGTCTGCAATTATATCTTTAATACCATCAAACAAAATTCCAGATCCAGTCTAAACATTTGGCTGATGGCATAACCAACCAACCATCATCATCATCATCATCAGCAGCAGCAGCAGCAGCAGCAGCAACAGCAGCATGAAAAAGACAAAAAAGTAAGAATAGCGGACATGGAAGTACCCGGAGACAGCAAAATAGAAGCAACGGATAGAACTAATAGTTCTAATAAATAGAACTAATGTGGCAAAACAAAGCAAAGGTATTACTAACAGTAGTAGGGGCCTTGGCTGCAATTCGAAAACCATTTGACTACCACTTGAACATCTATCACCAATTAAAACTGTAATCAGTCAATTGTAAAAGGCAGCTTACATTCTGCAATGATACCTTTAACCTTATCAAATATCCACATCTGCCTATCCCAAGTCAAGGATAGGGAAAGAACTACATAGGTAGATAAAAATGCCAAATCCAGTCTGAACATCTGGCTGACTGTTCAACAAATCATAATAATAAAAAACACCAAAAGGAGAAGATTTCAAGCTTTGTTGTGAAATGACTAGATCAGCATGTATAACTTGGCTATTTGCTTAGAATATTTTTCTCTTTCAGGACAGAAAGAGAAGACAGATTGACAGAATCTACATTGGTTTCACTCAGATGTAATAGTTTATTTATTTCATCAACCACCCATCTGATATATGTGAAACATATACATTTCTAAGTGATCTGTAATGATTTTTGCTTGTTATTATCTTACAACAGGAAAGCAAACAACCTGTAAAATATATTTTTCTCTTTAAAATTTAGTTTCTAGAAATAATATTTGGGGATGAATAGCAATGTTTAAATACTAATATGGCACTGAACATGTTATTGTTCTTTTGACTGAACATCAACAAAATCAGTCTTACAAATTATTCTAAGGAATAATACTATTGAGAATTGTGATTTCTTTTATGAAAACCCTTTGGGAGAACTTCAGTTATAAATTAGCTTTAATACTATAGATGGGTAACACTGAAGTTTAGTTTTTTTTTTTTTTCAAATCTTGGACCAAAAACGGAAAGGATTTTTATCAATATTTTAATATTCTTCATTTTATTTTGTTTTTACACTTTATAGATGCAGTTACATTTTTCACCTAACTCATCCAAATTATTAGAATGACTTAAATTTTATGGTACCTTCATGGGAATGATTTTTTAATTGGCAAGAATCTTAGATATGGAATGTTACAAATTCATAAAGGTAATAATACAAAAGTCTTATTTTTTCAGGTTTTTGCTGAAATATATATAAATATAACTCTATGGATTTGCTTTGTGATGTTTCAAACAGTACTCATACAGCACTCAGTAGCAATAACTGGGAATCACATTATTATTCATAATTCTAACACTACTTCTGATTGTTGACTAAAATAATGAAGCTGAAAACCTTGAAAATTAATATGCTAAAATGGTAACCATGAAAGAGAAAAGTACATAATAATTAAGCAGTGTTATATCAAGTGGACAAATGGCTATTAGATTGTAGGCCATGTAGTAATGAGGAACAACTATGGATTCTTGCAGTGATGAATTCACAAAATATTTTAATCATGTTAAGATTTAATTTCAAATCATGTAATAGAAGGAAGATATACTTTCAACTTTGCAAGATTCTATTAATGTAACCTTACAATAAAAATAGAATTAGTATTCTTGGTTGTGGTTAATATTTGGACAACTTTGTTAGGCTATCATCAGTCTTGTAAGTGTCAAAGTAATCCTGTCTTCATTCATTTTTGTTGTCCTCAAAATTAAGGAGGATTCCTTTTGAGATGGGTTTTCCACTTTACTTTGAACTCAAATTTCATTTATCAGGTCATTGTATAAGCTGTGGCTCTTCCTCCTGTTTTCCAAGGTCACTCCCACATACCATTTAAGCAAGGTATTTTCCAATCTTACCTTTGATAGTTCCCCTAAATTGTTCTTCAACTCATTTTATATTTATTGCTCCTAAATGCAGGACCAGAACCGATGGATTAAAAATACAAGGAAGGAGATTCAGATTATCTGTCTGCTGTCTGCCGCACCAGCTGTTGTCTAGTAGAATAGATTGCCACATTGTGTATTGAGTTTTCCATCATTAGAAGCCTTCAATGAGAACTTGGATGAGCTTCTGTAAAAAATGATCTAGTAGATTCAGCTCTTAGTATGGGATTGGACAAATTTTCTGTAGGAAATATTCCAATATACTATGGTTTTTACTAATGTTGCAGAAAAGAAAAATAACATGGATATGAAATTGAAAATGTTTTCTATTAATATACTAAATTAGGGATGTGACAACCTAAATTAAAATATATCAAAGTCACCCTTAAGCAATAAGCAAGGACAGTTCTGTCTTAAATCCTTTTGGAACTGATCTCTCTCTCTCTCTCTCTCTCTCTCTCTTCTTCCTTCTCTTGCTCCCTCTTCTCAATCTTTATAACCAAGGAACATTGTAGTGGTCTTTCCAAAGGCCCTGGAAAATAAATGGCTTCAAAGAACACTAGCTTTTGAAATAGAGAAAGAGAGAGATTTGATCAGTTTATAAAATTTTAAATGTGAATATTATCTATATTTGTCTCTCAGTTCAACTTGGTGAATGTTCCTATAAATTGCTAATTAAAGATCAGAATTATTTAACTGATAAAATTATAATCTGTTTGTCTATCTGCTCAAATATATAGTCCTCTTCCCCAATTAATTAAAACAATTAATTAAACCCAGTTAATTGCTCTTGATCATAGTAATGTCATGACAAAGCTGAGTTCTGAAGTAATTAAACAAGTTTTTCTCTTTCATGCTGGGTTGCAACATCACACATCAGTGCATAAGGATCAGAGTTTGTATCATATGTGCAGTGCACATTTCATCACTTGCTGGCTTCCCCTGCCCCTCTCGCAAAACACATACACATACAGAGAGAAGGAGAGGGAAAGAGGTCCTTAGGAATTAAATCCTTTCTTCTGGTAGAGACTACTATGCTTCAACAGATGGCAAGTGTAGTTGATCTTGTTCTTATATATGTGTATATTATGTATATTATGTAGATACACACACACACACACACACACACACACACGGGGCATATAAACTTGGAGAACATGGATGAAGGCACTGTCCACTCCAGGGATACTAGTTTGCATATTATCATATTATAAAACATTCCATAAAATATTCATCTCACATTTTTAGTCAGATACTTTCAACATTCCAAATCTGTATTTTATCACAAAATGTTGAATCCAAATCTTATCTCACAACCTATTCACATAAATAGGCTTTTTTTTCTTTTTTTTTCTTTTCTTTTCTTTTCTTTTCTTTTCTTTTCTCCTCTTGATTTTCAGGAATAAGGCTTTTGGCTCAAGTGCACTTATCTCTTAGTCACTGGCATCCTTTCAAGTACTTGTTCACATTTCTGAAATTCAAATGGCTTATCTAAATTTTTTATTGGTTTCCAGCTTTTTAAAAATAGAAAGTTTAAAGTAGTATCTTCAAAGATGTTCACACATGAACATTTACCATATTTTTCAGACTACAAGACCCACCGGAGTATAAGACACACCTAACTTTTGGGGAAGGAAAACAAGAAAAAATATCTTACCTCAGCTTCTGCCTCCCAACAATTTGCCTCCGTGGTAGCAAGCAGAAACAGACTTTCAGTTTCACTTTCCCAGCACAGCCTAATTAGCATGTGGCTCCGCAGATTTCAGGCTACAGGGATTGCTATAGCCTATTGGCAATCCCTGCACTCTAAACAGTTGATGTTCGGAGCCGGATGCAAATGACCATCAGCTGCTTATGCTAATTAGGCTGTACTGAAGCTGCAACAAGCTTTTTACTGCTTGTTGCAAAGAGGTAAATTACTGGTGGGCGGGGCTTCTGCAATATTTGGGTGTATAAGACGCACCCAAATTTTCACCCACTTTTGGGGGTAGAAAAAGTGCATCTTATACTCCAAAAAGTATGGTATCTTCTTTACTCTGCTGAAACAGCTAGACCAGGCGATGTCGTCCAGTGGTGTTAGAGGGCAACCAATGGTTTCTTGTGAATTAATCACTCTCTGTAGTGCCTTCCTGTCCACGGCTGTTGAACCAGTGTACCATACTGTTATACAACATGTGAGGACACTTTCTATCGTGGACCAATAGAAAGAAGTCATCAGCCATTGTTCCACCTGATTTTTCCGCAGGACTCTTAAGGAAATGAAGTCCCTAAGGACACACCCTCCTAGAAAGGAGTGTAATCACAAGTTCACTTTGTGATCACACTAGTTGGGACTCAAAACCACTCTGTTGAAGAAACCTAGCTTCAGATGGCTCAACAAGGCTCCAAGCACAGATGTGATCTCAGAGCTGATTTCAGAAGAAGGTGGAGAGAAGACCTCAAACAACCTTTGCTGGCTAACCAAAACATTTCTATATTTCAACTTAATACAACCTTTTGGGCACCCACGGACCAGTTCCGTGGAAATAAGTTTTTCCATGGATCAGAGGGGGCATGGTTTCATGTGCTGCCTGCATCCTGTAGATGGGACTTCGCTTGCTTGCACAGCCTGGTTTCTGGCATGCTGCGGACCAGTGCTGGTCCATGGACCGGGGATTGGGGACTCCTGCAAGACAACTTTGGCTGATTTCACAAACTTAAATGAACAATCATTACAAAAAATGCAAAATTTATAAAAGCAAGGACTGTCCAAAGACCAACAACCATTCTAGCTCAAAGCTATTTGCTTACCAAGATTTCCACTTGCACAGGGATAGTAAATAAAAGACATCACAAGCCAGGTTGACTCAGGGTCCTATTGGTTATGTCAAAGGACTCCATCTTTTATAACAGCTTTATATAAAATATAGGTTTCCATTTCTGGTTCATATAACAGCTGAAGCCTTTGGATTGGATGATAAATCCAAACATAACAATTGCTGGGTTGACCTAACCATCTATGTCCTGAAAAGATAAACCATATTATGATTCAGTGTGATGATCTACTTTCCATAACACACTCTAACAACCATTGATATATCATAAAATATTGGTTTATAAATTTCCTAAACTATGTTAGCCTATTCTAAACTGGTCTAATCTGTAGAATTCACTGTAATCGTTTGCATTTGTTTTTCAATTTGGAGCTGCAGCTTGCTGGATGTTTTATATCTTTTTTCTTGGGATAGGAGTGTGTAGGACAAATCTTACTGAATAAAAGTATAACTGTTCTGCAACAAAGCTTCATAATCATGCTAGAAATCCATTAACCATCATGCTAGAAATCCATTAACCATATTATTCACAAGGTTTCACAAGGTTTGAGAGGGGAGAGATGGAAGGTTTTTTGCTCCTCTAAAATTTTGTGGTGGGTCTCATCTCCAGGGGATGAGTCTGCCTACCGAGAGGAGATGGACCGGTTGCTTAAGTGGTGTGGAGACAATAACTTGGTCCTCAATAACAATAAGACTAAGGAGCTTATAGTGGACTATAGAAGGAACAGATCAGACATCCAGACCTTGCTTATCAATGGAGACTGAGTGGAGCAAGTGGCCAGTTTTAAGTTTCTGGATGTTATCATAAAAGAGGACCTGACCTGGGGCACTCACATTGCAGCACTGGTCAAAAGGACCCAGCAGAGATTGTACTCCCTGAGACTTCTCAGGAAACAACAACTGAATGAAAAACTGCTGGTGACCAGCAGAACTTTACAAAGGTTTGGAAAATAAGTAAACCAATGTTGAAAATGTTTAATGAAGTATTGCTAGAAGTGAAAGTACCAAACTCGTGGACAGAAGCATATATTATGCTCATACCAAAGGAGGACTCAGACTTACAACAGATAAAAATTACAGGCCGATATCTTTATTAAATGCGGACTATAAAATATATGCTTCAATAATTGCAGAAAGATTAAAAGATTTTAAAATCAATTTGTACACCCAGACCAAAATGGATTTTTGCCTAAGAGACAAAGACAATAGGAGAATAATTTTAAATACGCTGGAGTACTATGAAGCACATCCAGGGAAGCAAATGGCATTGATTTTCCTACATGCGCAGAAAGCATTTGACAACCTGAACTGGTGATTTATGTTAGCAGAGTTGAAAGATATGGATTTGGGGGAGAGATTTGTTAATATGATTAAGGTGATATAAGCAAACAACAAAGATGATTGTAAATGGAGATATGACAGAGAAGGTTGCAATTCAAAAAGGTACATTTTATGCTATTATTTATATTGTCACTGGAGGTATTAAATAGAAATAACAGACAAGATACAAAGATAAAAGGTTTGGAAATAAAAAAGAAAAATATAAGTTACAAACATTTGCAGATGATTTAGTTTTTATTTTGGAAGATCCATTAAAAACAGGGCTTAAGCTAATAAAAAAAATAGAGGAATATGGCAAAATGGCAGGGTTGAAAATAAATAAAGAGAAAACTAAGATATTAAAATCACAGAAATGCAGAAAAAAGAGTTAATGAACAGAATAGATATTCAGATTACAAAGAAAGTAAAGTATTTAGGGATTAATTTAACAGCAAGATGCATAACTATTAAGGAAGATAATTATAAACTGATGCAACAAATTAAAATAGATTTGGAGAAATGGAAAAATCTGCAACTATCACTGATTGGTAGAATAGCTGCAATAAAAATGAACATATTGGCAAGATTATTAAACTTATTTCAAACAATTCTGATAAAACTGGAAAAAAATACTTTGAGGAACTTAATAAAGTAATATTAAGATATATTTGGCAAGGGAAAAAAGCAAGAATAAGTCTAAAAATGCTGCAAGATTCAAGAAACAGAGAAGGCTTTGGGTTACCGAACTGGGAACTACATTATCAGGCGGTGGTACTCACTTGGGTGAAAGAATGGATCATATTGAGGAACTAGAGACTATTGACTTTGGAGGGACATGACTTGCAATTGGGCTGACATGCCTTCTTGTGGTATGGGAAAAATAAAATACATGGTTACTTTCAAAGGCACTACATTAGGAGTGCATTATTATTAGAATGGGAGAAAATCAGAGAACAACACTATTTGAGGATACCAGTCTGGCTCTCGACAATGGAAGCACTGGTTCATCCAAATGTTGTTAACATAGAAAATATTGTTAGATATAAAGAAATACTGAATGAGAAGGGGGAACTCAAAAAAACAACAACAAGAATTGAGCAATCAAGGGATTGATTTGACACAGTATTCACAACTTCAGATACATTTTAGATACGAGAAAGATGAAAAACTTTATGATTTCTATAAAGAACCAACAGAATTAGATAATTCTGATATTATCTAATATTATATTATTATAATATAATAATAATATATTATTCTGATGACAAAAATGTATAGTTACTGATTGTAGAATCATGGGTGGATTGAAGAGAGAGACTCAGGTCTTCAACAAAACAGTTCTTTATTCTAGTACATCAGTACAACCCAACAACTTGCCTGTCTGACAGCTTGCCCTATTATAGAGATTCAATTATTTTTCCTGACATAATGGCGAACCTGAGTGAAACCTACATTCCTTGGCTTCACTTCCTTATTAGAATATTCAACACTTACTATACATTAAACTGGAAGACGAACAAGTAAAGGAAACAATAATAGCATGGGCAAAAAAAAATGGTTATACAATTGACAAATGGCAAAGATTGTGGGACAGGAATTATAAATTAACAATGTCAACCGCATATAAAGAAAAATTATATAAGAAGTTTTATAGATGGCATTTTGCACCAGCGTGATTGGTAAGGATGCTTAAAGACAAATCGGCTAAATGCTGGAAGTGCCACCAGATACCTGGGTCATATTATCCTATGTGGTGGACCTGCTCAAAAGCAAAAAATGCTGGACAAAAATACATATGTGTTTGGAAAAAATGATAAAACAATATATTGATTTAAAACCAGAAATATTTCTATTGGGGATTCAACCTGAAAAATACAATAAGGAAAATGCATATTTAATTATTTGTGTACTAACTGCTGCCAGAATTGTATTTGCACAAAATTGGAAGAGTGAAGAGATACCTACAGATAAGAAAGTGATTAGGAAAATATTAGAATGTGCAGAAATGAACAGATTAACGCTGGCAATTAAGGAGAAAGAGCAAACTGAATGATATGGGATCTATTTTAGCAATGGTTAAATAATAAAAATGGTAGTTAGAAATAGGAAAACAAAATAAAGAAAATATGTTAAAAGAGATAAGTAAATATAACTAGTATGTTGAATATTATTATGTTAATATTGTAGAATTAATATGTGGAATATTATGTTTATCTT
>JAOYMU010000302.1:26258305-26271366 GCA_025802295.1 Psammodynastes pulverulentus | reverse complement strand
GCAAGTTTTGAGGTTTGTGCAGGAGAATTCCCAGCACTCTTTGTATTAGAAAGTCCAGCTTTTTTAGGAGCCATTTTTTAAAAAGGGCAAAAGAAAAAAAAGAAAAGAAAAAGGAATCAACTCTGGCAAATCAGTCTCAAAAAGAAGAGAGAAAAAAAATTTCTTTTACCACTTTTAACTTTCTTCAAAGTATAAAGTCCAATAGAAAAGGGAAAAGGGAAAAAAAAACCTTTAAAACAGCTCAGAGCGTTCAGCCGCGGCAAGCAGGCTTCATTCCACACCGCAATCCACACTCTGCATTCACTTTCACTTCCTGGTGTTAAACATTCAGCGCCATCTTGCCGCCTTTATTCAAAGACAGTTAGATATAAAAAGCCAAAATAAATTCTTGTAAAAGGAAATTGAAGGTATAATCTATGAATACTTGCTATTGTTCATCCTCCTGTCTGGTCTGCCTGCTTCTGCTTACAATTATCAATCAATCAACAAGAGGGGTAGTCGCGGCTTCTAAGCCTGCCAAGGCAGGCGTGTTCTCCCTTCGGAGAATGCCATGTCCTAGGGCTCACTCTTTCCAACCCCTGGAAAAAAGCCCAGGGGCCCCAGAGGGCTCTATCGTGGATCCGGCTCTCTGTCAGGCTTCTTCTACCAAAGCCTGAAACTCACCGCTAAAAACAGCTGATTTGCACTGTTTATTAGCAGTTTACGAAAGAACGGAGCAGTCGCTTAAAAAGGGAAGCGTCTTCGAAGCTCGACGATGGCACCGGAAGTCCAACATGTTCCATTATCTTTATATCCTTTTAAAAACACTGTGTTATGTGGATTGACTACTTCTGGTATTTTGGAAAAATGGGCTAGAAATTGCTATGATTTAATTGATGTACTTAAATTTTGTTTTGCATGTTTACAGCCAAATGCTAATCCACAAACAATTGCTATGAAGTGAAATACTATTCAAAGATTATTTTGCAAACACTATTGCTATCCAATTTTTTTTATCCTATAGCTATGCAACTGAATTCTGTTTCTTAACAGAAGAACTGTACATTTGGCTTTCTTCAACTGCATTCTGTTACTTTCAACCCATTGTTTTGAAATTATGTCAGATTTCTGGAGTAATAGCTATTTCATCTAGCTGTGTATCTTCTCTAAATTTAATAAATTCCTAATTCCTATCATCCAAGTCAATAATAAAAGACCAAACACATATTCACACACTCAAGTATATCATGCAAATAAATTTGTTATGGAAAATATGTATGCAGGATTAATTTAAGTGAGATCTGACAATTGAAACTTACTAAAAAAAAGAATGTCATGGGGTAAAAGCTTTAAATTATAAATTGATATTGATAAGTGTCAGACTGGTGGGGGGTAAATATCTTCTTTCCAGGTAAATATAGTATTGCTTTGCAGTGTGCCAGTAGAAAAGCATTATATCTTTGTAAAGTAAAATCACTGGATTTTTTCACATTAATAGGGAAGAGAACTTGCTTTTAATCCTAGGAATTGCAAAGCAGATAACGATCAGAACCAAATGCGATATTAAAAACACTACACCTAATAAGCAGGTCCAAAGTTATAGATTAAAAACTATTTATAAAACCATTTATTAACATTTGATTGAAAGAATTTTGAATCTCTGTCCTTAAAATTCATTAACCATCTTAATAAAGGTTTCCCATAACTGGGATGTTTCAGCAGAAAAGATGTGAAATCCAGTTTACAGCCATGTCACTTCTGAAGGATTAGGCAAACTTAAAACTTAAACTCAGAACGCTTTATGAATGTAGGTTGCTCTTTAAATATGAATTTGCTAAACATTTTAAAGTACATCTACTGAATTAATAAGGAAGCTAAAGATCTGTGGAAAACATGAACAAAAACCGGTTCCTTCCCAAATAATTTAAAAAGCCTCTTAAAGTTAAGATTCTGGGTCATTAATTAGATAGGCAGGAGTTACGCTTCTATGACTTCAACCTCAGGTGCGCAATTATATTTCTCAGCATTAAAGCTTTTGCATTCACCAAAATAATAATGTCATGCAGACACAATCTAAACCTGTAATTTCAGCACTTTGCTTCTGTACACGTCCATTATAATAAGACCTGGCAGTGAAGCATGCATGATCCTGCATTTAATTGTCACAGCAGCCCTTTATTTAAACAAGCATTGTTAATAATGTGCCACAATCAAATACCCATGGCAAAACATGTTAAGAATTATATTTCTGGAAAACTATGTTAAAACTACAACATGGCACGTAATCAATATATTCAGAATTTGGTTGTATATCTGAAAGCCAACATTAGGATAAATTTCTGTCTCCTGTTGCTTTCAGTTCAAATAATTGTGCTGAAAGTCACTAGAATTAAATTCAAAATAGTTATGCTTCTGCATATTAGAACCTGTCCAATATTAGAAGTGGGGTAGTTTATGTTTGGGCAGCAGAAAAAACTACAGGCTCCGAATTCTTTTAAGCAGTGCTAAGAAACTAGACATACTCCACTTGAAGATGTCTCCTCCTTTTCAATTTTCACAGACAGTTCCACGACTGTTCGCTATCTGATGCTGAATCTTCAAACTTGGTGAAAATGAAAGTATGATCATTACCTTGTTTGGACGGATCCAGGGATATTATGGATCTTCCAGCACACTGAATAGCAATAGATTGGATAATCCTTGGGGTATTTTCAACTTCTGAATTTTATGATTCTATCATCTTCATCTACATGATCCCACAGCAGTTCTGTGGTTCTAATTATGGTGATTTTAGTATGGTTTTATCTTAATTTAATATGCTGTATTATCTCCTATATTGTATTGCCAACATATATATGAGCAATACAATATTGTATTGCATATAATTAATTGCATGACCTCTTAAATAAAGTAAAATAAATAATCTACACAATCAAACTTCCTGCTGTTAGTCATTATTTTAAAACAGATATAGACCATACTTGGAAAGGACAGCAAGGCAATAGGAAGAAGCATAAATGTGAATATTGCTGGAACAGGCAATACTATAGTGTACTGCAGCTACCTAGTTTAGTTACTTATTAAAAGTAGGATATAAATATTTGAAATGGAATGGAATAAAATCAATGTAATTAACACACTAAAATAAAGTATATGTTGCAAATTAATATCAGAGGAAAAAGTAGCATGGAAATATTAACAGTTAATATTGGAGCATATTGTAAAGGTCAGTAATTTATTCCTCCTGTGAAATCAGCATAGTATTCTTTCACATGCTGACATGATCATTATTTGTGAGTCACTGAATAGCAGTCTTCTTATAAAAAATAAAAGGTGAGTCTCTGGGAGACAATACATTCTAAGTAACAATTCATGCCAAAAACATTTGGCAAAAACAGCACCTTAGTGCCTTGAGATTAACATTTTAATTTTATTCTCACACTGCATTACTTGTTACTGGAAAGAAAAAAAAGCAGATTTATAGATTAAACAGGTAAATTGCAACACTAAATATGTTACACCTTAGAGCAGTGTATTTTAAGTTTATGTACTGTAAGTATTGTTGGGGGGGGGGAGAAAATTTGTCCTTTACATTGCCTTTATATTTAGATTAAGTTTCTATTCAGATGAGTTGCAAAACAATATCAGTTACAATATTGTATGACATTTTTTTTCTTGACATGATAAGTCTGCTTAAAACTTTATTTCAGTTTTAAGTCTGTTTAAACTTTTAATTGCTACACAAAACAGCTAAAAAACTGAAATCATTACAATGTGCTCAATAAAATATGTGATGCAACAAAAGCAGAGAATTTACTGTTAGTCCTATTCTTAGTACTGATGTTCTATGAATGTTCTCTATATCACCAGTCATATTTAACATCTACATTACATCTACATTACATCTACATTATTTGTACGTTGTTTCTAAGCTAGAATTAAAAAGGAAAAGAAGTCTTGCTTTCTATTCCTGAGTTGAACAAATCAAACAAAAAGAGAAAGAACTATAGGGTATTTGCAGTTCTACAATTTAAACCATGTAAAGTCTATCTGAGCAGAGTAGAACAATCAACTTTACATGTGTTGTCTTGATCCATATACTTCTTAGTAGATTGAAGCTGACATCAACAATGTCAGATGTGTTGATATATGAAGAGAGAAAAGCTGAATTTCTTGTTGAATGTCCTGTTGAAAGCAAAAGAAAAGGACCCATCATCTCTTCTACTCTTCAATATTAAAATGTGTGTGTATGTATGTGTAAATATTGTGGCAATAGCAATGCCAAATAGGTAAAGAACAATACATGAATGTGTATTTGTAGCTATCTTTTAAGTTCAGAGGAATAGTGAAGTATAGCCAGTGTAAAAATATATCTCTACATGTTAATATTTTGTCTATATCTGTCATTGCCTTATACCCTCACATGAGACATCACACTCATAACAAAGATACACACTGTCAAGACCATAATTTTCACAACTGTAAGTGTGGCTGTGAAAATAGCACCATCAGAAAAACCTAAAGACAAAAATGTTTTTGGTGCCTTTAAATTCTGATGCTGGAGAAAATTGCTGAGAATTCCCTGGACATAAAAATAAATCATATTAAATGAAGTGAAGTGAAAGAACACTGCTTTATAGAAACACTAAGAAATAATCTAAAGCTTTGTTTTGGTACAGATAATACTTAAGGCAAATATCAGTGGAGAAGACCCTGAAAGTTGGAAAATTGAAAAGAATTAAAAATGAATCAACAAAAAACAAAGTGCCAAGGTACTCACTGAGGCAAATAAGCATGAATGTGCACAAATTCAAAGAAAAGGTTATTTACAGATTGTCAGAACTGATGTCCATTAAGTCATAAAGCATCAGAAAGGCTAAATATCTGCTATATTCTTATGGTGATTCAGAATGTTACTTGACAAAATGCTTTGTGCTGCAGAGTTGCCTTAATTCACCTTATCAAGACATGAAGACAATGTAACTCACTTTTTTGATAAATAAATTAAAAATAAACAAGCGATGCCTGCACAAAAGCCTTGTCTAGTTAATGGAATTGCAGCAAAAGACATTGAAGCAATACAAAATTAAGCAATGTGTTCTTCACTGGTACATTGCTCCCTTTTTATGGCTTGAGATATTAAAGCAAAACTATCCCTTTAAGGTTCTGCACAGCATTAGTGTCTATTTTATTTGGTTCTTTGTGAGACTTTCACATTTTTCTCATTTTATAATGAATACATGCAACAATAAAGAATGAAAAGAAATAAGGAAGTGCAAATGTTTCCCAAAAGGTAATTTTGGGGGCAACTGGAAAAGATAAAAATGGTACAGTGACTTTTCTTCCTGCCCCCAAATAAGGTAAATGTATTTCTATTATATATATACATATTCAAAGACTCTGTGCTTCTCTTAAATTTGGCAGATTTTACTAAAAAATATGTATTCAAACATCACTAAACTATAATTTGGAAAATTGCAAACTATTTTCTTTAAATATGTATACACTTCTTTTAAAATTTCAAATATTAAACAAAAACTCACATATCTTTCCATCTGGAATTTTGCAATTCTGTTCTGATAGAATGGTGGTTAAAGGAACTGGACTTGAAATCATGAGACCATAGATTCTAATTTTGTCTTAGGCATGATGCCGGGCAGATGAACTTTTCTCAGTTCTAGGAAGGAGGCAATTCTCCAAAATATGATGCCAAGTAATTGTATGGATTTTTCCAGATACCCACCACAATTAAGACAGATTTCAAGGTATCAAAAAAAAATAACCTTTCTGTTAAAACAAATACCATATTTTTCGTACTATAAGACACAATTCCCCCCCCCCAAAAGTGAGTTGAAATGTCTGTGTGTCTTATAGAGCGAATATTGCAGTGGGGAGAGGGGGGTTGGAGTGGTGTCAGCATCACCACTGCCTTCCGGAATATCACCTCATCACTGCCTCCCCGAATACCACTAATCAGCTGTTCTAGGCAGCACGGATCACCACTGCCAATCGCTGCCATTTGCCACCACTGTTTGATGCTGATCACCGCCACCATAGGTAAGATGATCGGCAGTGAATGGCAATTGGTGGCAATTGGCAGTGATTGGCAGCGATTGGCGGCAGCAATCCCTGCTACCTAGAACATCTGACCAGCAATATTCTGGGAGGGCAATCCAACTGCCAATCAGTTGGTCAGCCGTTGGTCAGCAGCAAAGAGTCCATTGTTCCCCAGAGACAGCAGCAGCTCAGCTCAGTTGACTGGTGGTGGCCGCATTGGAGCGGAGCCCTGATGAGCCACGTGCTGGGGCTGTGAAAACATGCTGAAGCTGACAAGGCTGTTTACTGTTTACTGCAAGGATGCTAGACAGATGAATACTGGATGGACGCTGATAGGCAGAGGCAGATTTTTTTTTCTTATTTTCCTCCTCTAAAGCTAATGTGCATCCTATGGTCTAGTGCGCCTTATAGTGCAAAAAATATGGTACTTCTACTTTCTTCTTTTGAAAATTGTTTTATTTACTATATTCAAAAGAATGACAAATCCATTTTGGACTTTTTACATTAAATCATATTTGATGAGACAGATAACAACTTGCCAAAAGAGTGTAAACTACTCTTTCTCTCCCTCCCTCCTTCCCTCCTTCCCTCCCTCCTTCCCTCCCTCCTTTCTCTCTCTTGATTGAAAGATTATAGCAACTTTAAATAAAAATATAGTATATTACAATATAAAACATCAGTCTCTGAAACTATTTTAATTTCTAATAATAATAAATTCAATGCATATGAACACCAGTTAAAGGATGGATTTTGTTTCATATATACCAATAATGTATTGCTTTTTGAAAAAAGGATCAAACTGATACCACGCATCAGGTTGTACTTGAGCAAACAAAAGCACACTTATTGAATCATTGATGTGAATCGTCATGAGACACTGCTGTCTAACTGCAATTGGCCTGATAAACAGGAAATGATAACATATCAATCTGATGTAACTACAGCCCATGCAATCTATCACTAGAACAATCCCTAAGAAATGAAATAATTTCATTTATAAAAAAATTCAGAACTTTAAATATTACGACTTAAAATCTCTATGGGCACACAGATGGAGATAACACTGTCACTATTTCAAACTGCCACTGGAAACAGATGGGGTTCAATAATCAGACTGGACAAGTAATGTCTGTAAATGCATTTTGCCTAACCAGCAGTGGCAGGTCTCTTGCTTCATAGTGATAAATATGCAGGCTGTGTCTTGCATCTCATTTTCAAATTTGACAGGATAACATAATATTTTAATGAATGGAGACATTGTTAAGCATGTAGCAGGATGCCAATAACATTTGGTAATCCTCCACATCTTTCTTATTTCATTCCTTTGCAATTAATGCAACAAATAATCCACTGACGTTATGTGAAAAATCATAAGAACTTATACATTACAATAGAAATACAATAAAAGATGTTATGTTATATAAATGATAATATCCTTTGCTCACTAAACACAAGAGAAAGCATAATACAACACAGTGTAACTAACTTCCAATCCGATTGCCTATGGAGATTCTCAATATCCTGGTCATGGTTTTCCCAAAGGTGATTTTTCAAAATGAAACGAAATGTTTTCAAGAAAAAAAACCCCTAAGAATGTTCAGGTTGTCTTTTGAAAAAAAAAAACACCTTTGAGACTTTCAATCAAATTAAAAATAGCATTAGTTAGTTAGTTAGTTCACTTTATTGTTATTGTACCTCGTACAATGAAATTAAATATCTTTCTTCAGTGTACATGAATATAAAATAAAATACAAACACAAACACACATCCTTCACATTCTATACATTGAATTGAAACCCCCGATATTGCATTAATATAATTAAACAATTTCCTGGAAGGAAAAGAGGATTAAAAGTAGGAATGTTTTAGTGTAGCCCATATTATAATCAAATTATTTTTTTAAAACTTAAAAGAGAGACACAAAATAAGGAATGTAGGACATGTTTTTTTATGGCTCTAGAGTTGTCATTAGGTATGGACAAAAATTGGTTCTAAGCTGTATTTTGTGTGTGTGTGTGTGTGTGTGTGTGTGTGTGTGTGTGTGTGTTCAGTAACACAGAAACTAGAAAACTAATCAGACTGACATAAAATTAATATTTAATTCAGGACACATTATTTATTAAGAGTACACAAACTTTTCAAGTTGAAAATGGCAACAACACAAAGAAGAATAACCTGATTCAAGTAATCCTTTGAGGTATTTTTCCAAGATTTAGCATCATGTAAATTAAGATGGTCAGTAAAGTAAACACATTGCTTAATATATCCCACTAATGTGAACTATTCATTAGTGAAGTTAACCTGGGGTCCATTCTAATATAAGTTTATGGACTGTTATAATAGTTTTAAAAGTGTTTTTATCTTGTTTTTATTTACTGCTGCATTTTTAATCTGATATTGTGTGTCTCTCTGTGTGTGCAGAGACACTTCAGATACTAAAGTCTAGTATATGCACTTCTGAAAGAAACAAGCTAGCAGGACACAGCATTTAAAAATTGTTGCATAATTTAAATGAAGTTACTATTCCTCCTTATACATTTTTAAATAGTGTAAATAACATTACCTAGGTTATTCATTTATCTGCATACTTTTTAACTGAACAAACAAGACAAAAATAACCTAATATAAACATATACACACACATGAACTAAGTTAAATGTAAAATTAAACCAGGAACACAAAGAAAAGTACAAAGAAAAATGTCTTTGGAGAATCTCAGTGTCCAGGTCATGGTTATCCCAAAGCTGCTTTTTCAAGACGCAACTGGACTTTCTGGTTTTCTTTTAAAATGTTTCACTTCTCATCCAAGAAGCTATTTCAGTTCTGACTGGATGGTGGCGAATGGAAGGTTTTATACTCCTTGTAGACAGATGGCAATTTCCATTCTTTTAGTGAGTCTTTAAGGCTGCCTGGAGGTTTATCTATGTCTTCAGGGTCACCTGAGTGATGCAAATGGGTGTGGAGCCTTGGAACTAGTAAAGGACTGTGTTGTAGACTGGAGATAGATAATGTCACATCCCTCCCCCTCTGTTGAGGAGAGCTGTTCAGTTTTGACATAGATTGCATCTTTGACCTATTTTTCAAACCAGTGCTCCTCTCTGTCAGAAATGTGGACTTTCCTGTATTCAAGAGTGGCCTTTGTCTTTGAAATGCAGATGGACTGCTGAATCTAGTCCTTATGGGTTTATTCTCCTATGTTGTGCCATGTGTTTATGAATAGCACTTAGTACTTAGACATATATTGCTTCACAGTGCTTTACAGCACTCTGTAGGCAGTTTACAGAGTCAACACATTGCTCCCAACAATTTGGGTGCTCATTTTACTGACCTTGGAAGGATGGAAGGCTGAATCAAACTTGATCCGGTAAAACCAGAACTGCCAAACTGCTGGCAGCTGGTGATTAGCAGAAGTAGCTGTAGTACTGCATTCTAACCACTGCACCACTGAAACGGTTGCTTTGTTTCCCCAAAGTACTAATCTGCACATAGCTCACTGCATTGTACTGCATATACCACATTGCTTACTTTGTGTCTGGGTATTTTATCCTTGGGGTAGACAAGCTTCTGCCTTAGTATATTCTTGGGTTTGAAGTATGCACATATGTTGTGTTGGCTGAAGATCCTCCTGAGCTTTTCAGATATTCCTGCAATGTATGGAATGACCACATTGCTTTATTTATTGTTCTCTTCATTGTCTGTTATGAAGGAGCTCCTGTAGGGTCTTTTTTGAAATTTGATGAAAGCCCACTTGGGATAGCCACATATTCTGATGGCTTCCTTGACATGTTTTAGTTCTTTTTCTTTCCCATCTTTTCTGGAAGGCAATCCTTTAGCTCGGTGGTATAAGGTTCTTACGACTCCCAGTGGGTGTGAATAAAATGTAAATATTGATCAGTGTGTAGGTTTTTTTTATAAACTTCAGTGTTAATGCTTCTGTCTTCCTTAATGTGTACTGCACAGTCCAGGAAGGCTAGATTATTTTCCCTAACACCTTCCCGTGTGAATTTGATGTATCTGTCCACAGAGTTGATATGTTTGGTGAATACTTCCAATTCTTGTGTTTGGATCTTGCTCCATGTATTATCCACATACCTATACCAATGAGTGGGTGGAACTCCTGTGAAGGAGTCTAGGGCTTTGTTTTCTACCTCTTCCATGTAGAGATTGGCCACAATGGGGGACACAGATGAATCCATGACACAGTCATGTTTTTGTCTGTAGAAACCTTCATTGTATTTAAAATAGGTAGTGGTCAAGCAGAGGTCCAGTATGGCACATATGTGGTCTGGGAATAGGTTTATTCTGTCACCTAAGATGCTGTCTTATAGCAGTCATTTTTTTCACTACAGTGATAGCTTCAGTTGTTGGAATGCAGGTGGAGAGGGAAGTCACATCATAATAAATCATGGTCTCATCTGGCTCCAGTTTTAGTTTCCAAATCTTGCTGGTGAAGTCCTATGAATTGTTGATGCGATTGTTGGTATTGCCAACTAGAAGAGCTAATAAGATGGTTAGATGTTTTGGAATGTTTTAAGTGACAGAATTGATGCTGCTGACAATTGGTCTAAGTGGACTTCCCTCTTTGTGGATTTTTGGGAGTCCATATATGTATGGGGTTGTTTCCCCAGGGTTAAGATGGTAATATTGTGGCTTGTTGATGGCATTGTCTTTCAGCAGGTAAGAAATCAATGACCTTTTTTCTTGTAACTGCTGGTGGGGTCTCTCTTCAGAATCTAATACATAGCAGTGTCCTTCAAAAGATTGTTCACCTTTGCCTTATATAGAAAAATAAAATTGAATATAAACTCGAGACTGTTATTTGTATGTACATCTATATTTTAAGGAAAAATAGAAACCAACCACTTTCAGTACTTTTATTCAGAATGACATTTGATATGGATAATAAATATCTGACCATGTAGAGATAAAGTTCATAAAGAAATGCAAGAACCATCTGCAAAACCCTTAAGAAAAAATGAAGCAGAAGGTGAATAATGCTTCCATTCAGCTATGAGGGATCATAAATAAGAAAAAAAAATGATTTGATCTTAAATGCTATTAGAAGACGCAGAGATAAACTCGGACATGCTTTTCAAAATCTCATATTGAATAACAAGAGAGTTCCAGGAGTTTTGTGTTGTCTAGAAGAAAAAAAGGCTGTGCACAGAGTGGTAAGAGACATAGCTACCTGCAGGTACTGGTTTCACCCAAGATCCAAGAAGGGATTGATATTGATGGAGAAGCCTAGTCTCTGGGAAAGTATTGGGCAGAAGACCATGACAGAGGTTCTTCTTCGAATGAAGAAGCAATGGCAGCTTTGTACAAGCTTGAGTGTTTAGGAGAGAAACACCCTCAACTTCATTTGAAGTGAAAGGTATACTTTTACTAAAATCAAGTGGTTACAATGTAGGAAAATCCAGATCTGAGGATACTTACATAGATCCAATATTTTTCCCTTTTTCTAGGACGCCTCCATTCCCATGTCTGTGTCCTTGGATCATTCAACCATTGTGGCTGGTTGGCACTTCTGGTTGCTGTCATTCCCCCCTCCACATACTTAAGGCAGGCTGCCTGTTTTTTAACCTTCTGCATATGAGGGTAAAGTAAATTACCTTTTTTTCTTCCATTCAGTAACATCCACTTTTTGGAGATTGCATGCACAGTTTTCTTGTCAGAGTTTTTCAGAAATGGTTTGCCATCACCTCCTTTCTACAACTGATAAAAAGTGACTGGCTCTCTGCCTAAGATGGGACTAGAACTCATGGTCTCTGGTTTCTAATCTGATGCCTTAACCACAGCATAAAACTGACTCTAAATTTCAAATGGCTTGTCCTTAAGATGCTTGTCAGAAAGATGAACTGCAGAATTTTTATTCTAGTGCTTTCAATAATTTTGTTCAACAGATTAATCAATAGATTCCAACAGTCAAGATATCTGAAGCTTGCAGGACATATAACATTCACAAATAATAATAATACTGATGATGATGATGATGATGATGATGATGATGATGATGATGATGATGATATCTCTGTACCAGGAGATGCCAGATTCAAAGAAAAAGAACTGGGAAAAAAATCACGAAATATCACAACCTGGCCATTGAAAATACGCAGTTATGGATGAAACATGTAACAGTGATGCCCATTGTTGTTGTGGCATTTGGCACCATATCCAAGAATTGATAAAATATATCAAGAAATTGCAGCTTACTGCAATAACACCAGCGAAACTGCAAAAAACTGAGCAAAAAACTCGGAACATTGGGCATTTTAAGAAGATACTTGGTCGATACCTAGGATGCTGGCAGCAACCCATATCAACTATCAGTGCCAGTCAATAATATTTGTGATACATTTTTAAATGTTCAGTTGACTGAGTTTCATGTTTAATGAATAAAAAGATAATATAGGTAAAATAATTCCTTATGCCTTGTATAATTCTATTGTAGTTGACCATGGGCCAAAGATTCAAAATAGTGTTTGGCATTTAAAAAAATCATGAATAATGTTTGGAAAGTGAAGCCACATGGCAGATTAGCTTCATTTTTATGGAAGAGTTTTAAAATATTAAAATATTATCCCCCCAAGTGTTGACTAATAAGCTATGAGTGATTTAAGCATTTACTGTATAAAAATTCAACCTTAAAGAATAAGGAGTTCTACCTAAATAAGAACTCTAATTAAATATACATAATTTCACTCTCATTTTCTTTGGCTAATGCTTTACAAGTCTTATTATTACCTTAATCAGTGAATTGAAAATGAAGTAATAAAATAAAATTAGGATAAGTAAAAAAAATGAACAAAACTTCTAAAAGAATTGTTCTTTTTTCAGAATATCAAAATAAGATGATGGAAGATGTCTTTATACAATTTGTTTAAAAAATCAGAACAGTTGAAAGGCAAAATATGAATATAATTATATGGTCATTTCTTTGCTAGAGCAATAAATGATTAAAACTTTTAATTTGTTCCATAGCATATACAAACCATTATACCAGAAACATTTCCATTATTTCTAGA
>JAOYMU010000302.1:26134198-26146396 GCA_025802295.1 Psammodynastes pulverulentus | reverse complement strand
TCCCTCCCCCCCTCTCTCTCTCCATAGAAATACCATGCTCTCCCCATATGTCATCAGAATATACACAATTTCCACATCTAATATCTGTCAGGACTACTCTCCTGCCACAGCAACAGCAACATTTGGAAGATTATGTTAGCAGCATAACATGAGACTCAGTTGCATCACTGAACTGGAAGGTCTTGTAATTACATAGCCAGCCAGAGAGAAAAACTGCAATAGATAATGCAGCCCATATGCTAACTAGATACATACGCAGGATTTGTTCTGGATAACGGTTGCAAAAGGTCTCCTAAGGCAAATCTAAAAGCTTTGAGGAATTAAAGATATATAAAATACTGAACTTAGTATTCAGTGGTTTCTTAAATGCTATTTATTTACTAGAGGTGTGCAAAGACATACATCAAACCTTGATTTAGCGATTCATTGAACAATCTATGTCATATTACAAAATTCCTATTAATTTAGGCCAAGGACTCATCAGTCTAACCTTCTATGTCACAGAGCTAATAACCAAAGATATTCAGGAAGCTCATAAGCACATAGCTCTCTTCTACAATGCTTTCCAGCAGCTGTTATTTAAAGAATGCTGCGTGTAATTCAGAACATAGCATACAGACACTAAAACTAACTACTCAGTTTCTTTATTGTCCTTTAAAAAAAATTTCCTGATAGAAACAAGTTTTATAATTTAATAATTGACTTAATTAATTACAATTTCCTTACATTAAGCTTCAGTGCATAATCTTGAGTTCTATATCTGTCTTGCATAATTTTCAATGCATCAGATCTTATCTGTCTTTTTATAAGCTAAAGAAACAAACAAAAGCTATGCAGATTTTTTTATAAGACTGCTGCTCTGGCGTCCTTATTTTTAACTGCTTTTCCTGTAAATTTTATAACTCTACAATGTTTTTTTTAAATCCAATTTATTTAGGCTGATTCAGAGTTCCCAGTTCAGTCTGAAGCCAGAATTCAGAATTCTCAGTTCATAAATCTAAATCTTCATACTTCAAATGGTCCTTGCAAAGCAACAAGTGGTTGTTTTTTTTCCTGTCTTCTGTGTGAATTGGATGAAGAGAGGATACAATTTTTTTAAAAAATACAAAAAATACATTTAATTCCTTATGGAGTGGATGAAACTTCTAGGCCTCTGAGTTGATGATGCCTGCAAGTTTCATATGATTAGGTTTGTTTATATTTATTTTATGTCCCACATATCTATTAATATGATTTAACTTTAAAATAAATCCTTTAATACAGGGATCCCCAACCCACAGCCCATGGCCTGGCAAATGCATGCACCCGCCCCTTGCATAAATGGAGTTGCGAATGTGCACATCCACTGCTTGCACAGAACCAACCTCTCTCCTCTCCACCAGCCAATAAAGGTTGGAGACTTCTATATCCTTGAAGAATGGAGACAATAATAATCTTAAAACTGAAGATTGAGTTACATTCCTATGATTACAGAGCTGCTGCTTTCAGATTATAGCAATAGTAATAGCACTTAGACATATACCATTTCACAGTACTTTACAATCTCTCCAAGTGGCTTACAAATTTCAGCATATTGCCCCCAACAATCTGGGTCTTCATTTTCCAGACCTCAGAAGGATGTAAGGCTGAGTCAACCTTGAGCCTGATGAGATTTGATCTGCGAAATTTCAGGCAGCCGGCGATCAGCAAAAGTAGCCTGCAGTACTGCACTCTAACCACTGCGCCACCGCAGCTCCAGCATCACCAAAAGAATATTAAATCCAGTGTGTGACTTGCTGCATGTTGAAGCATGATATACATGTAACGCTTCAGAATCCTAGGGGATATGAACTAAAAAAAACCCACATTTTGTTTAATGTTCATGAAGCATTAACATTATTTTTAGAGAAGTACATGATACATAATGCAATCACCTGATGCTCTGAGACCTCTTTCCTTAACCTTCAGAATATCTCATCTTCCCTTTGGTCACTGAATATATGAATAAAAAATAGGACATATAACCAAGATGCAGGATAGAAAAGAGATTGACCTACATTTTTTAGAGCATAAAAAAACTGCCAGCTGCTTAACGTTAGTAGCTGCCGTAGAATGTTGTGCACTCGTCCAATCAAGTGAGAGTATAGACTTTTTTTTACCTGGAGCAGACACACACTACCATTGTAGGAAAACTGGTACTAAATTAAAAAGTAATATAATCATGACTGCAAATCTGTACATTCTTTTATAGGCAGCTTCTATTTGATGGGAAAGGAATGTGGATTTTTGTTTTCATTTTTGCTAATGAGGTTGTGCAAATACTTTTAAATACAGCCAGTATTAATACAGAGTTGTGCTAATTATTACAAATGCATAAACACAACCCATAACTATTGTTCACCACATTCTTCCCTATAAACATATCCTAATATAGTATAGAATGTTTTTGTTGTATACATTTTTTATTTTTTTAACAATGTAAAACATAAAAATTCAATATCAATATAAACAGTGTACTGTCTGACTACAGTTGAGTTTGAGATATAGTATTGGTAATAGTAAAAATAATATTCTTAACATCAGTAATGCTCACATATAATAGTAATATTTATTTATCCATTTTAGTAAATCTTCATTGTAATTTATCCTTCTCTTACACTTTTAGGTTTCTGACTTCTGTTTCTACTGATTAGCCATTGATAAAACAAATCCCATGTTAAAAATATTCAGTTTCTTCTTTCTCCTTAATTTTAAGTGTTAATCTATCCATTTCTGCACATTCTAATATTTTTTTATTACAATTTCATCTGTAGGAATCTCTTCATTTTTCCACAAATGAAGCACTGAAATCACTGAAACAGCAGTAGCAGCAGCAATATTGTATTTTATTGAATCATTAGAAGGATTATATGACACGTTTTGCCTTCCAGCAAAGTGGAAGAACATGAACAAGAGAATCAAATAGATAGCCAAGGAGAATCTTGCAGGTGGCTTTTATTAGTGCTGACTTTGATGGGGAGAATCATTAAGGCATTCATTTTTCAAAATTAAACTGAAAATGTGGGATGTTAGCCAATGCCTGAGCTCAGATTATTGCTGAGACACTTCCATTTAATAATTGACAAAAAAACAAACAAACATGTAGTCTGATTGTCTGCATTGTGGGCAGTAATAGTTGTTGCATGAACCAATAAATACTAAAACTTTATCCATTCTTTCATTTGTAATTCAAAATCAAGATGACACTTTTAATATTTTATTTACATTTTAAAAACAATCTTTCAAAATCTTGTTCATAGTTAATTTGATTTGATTACTATAATCTAAAATAAATTGAGAGCAGCTCCTTTTGTGTTCAGTGGATTTATTTATAAGTATAAAAAACAATAACACCATTACCGGTTGGTATCTATTTCCAACAGAATGAAATAGTGTCATTTTGCTGATTTCAAAAAGATTTGGCTAAATGATTTGGCCTAATTCTCAAAGTGACATCTCTGGGATTTAAAATCAAGCTAGAAATTTAGTGGGCACTTATCTAAGGAAGAAAGCAGACCTCTCCTATATCCCCTCCCACTATACATTGGACTTAAGAAAGCTTTAAAAGCACAAATATTTTGTAGCAGGAGTGAAGAAGAGACCTGATGTTTAATTACAGTATTTCTGAAATGCAAATATCATTCTTTTTTTTTTACTGTAACTGTCAGTTTGTTTGACCCAGACTCTGAAAACTGAATAAAATGAATCCTTTGAAAATATACTGCTGGATGCATGATTCTATTCATAGTGTATGCAGGGAACAAAATCAAATATTCTGTCAATCTGATTACAGACTGGAAAGAAAAAAAATGCATAGGGAATATTAAAAATTGCCTCTTGCTTGCACTCCTGTTTTCATACATGGCAATAAATGTTGGCATTTACTTAAAAGGGAGAAAGATAAGCCTTCTGGTTCATGACTTATTAGGCTTCTAGTAATGGTTTAATAACATCAGTTACTCCCTGAATTCTTTTGGTCAAAAAGGCTATGTAAAAAGAACAAAGAGATTTCCTCTTCATCCATTCATCTCTCCCTCTCTCTCCCTCCCTTCCCGCCTGCTGGCCTGCCTGAAATAGAGAAAGAAATAACATTGAATAAAATATACTATAAAATAAGAACATCTGTTTTAAAAGAACAATTACTGACTGTAAGAGCTAAATGCAGATACCATGTCAGTGAATTGGCTCAGCAGACAATCTTTAGGCAATGCATTTGAGTTTCAAATAATGCCCCCAAGGAGTATGAGGTTACACATCTCTGTGATAGCCTTCTGTATTCTGTGTCAGCTTTGTCTGTGACATGTACTTTGTGAGCAGAGAAAATCAACATGTCATTCCTGCTTCTTGGACTTCCTTAGAAGTATGTCTAGCTATCAAACTATGAGTAATGTGTTTGCTTGTTGCAGGTGCTTTGAAGTTGCTTGAATTCTTTTTTTAAGGACCATATTAGAAAAAGATAAAACGTAGCAAAGGATTTTCTTAGTTGATAAAATACTCATGCTAATTAATTAGAATGAGCTGCTAAGTATATTTATATCATTATAGTTAAAATTTGAAAATGCTGTTGGAATGAAGGACTGAAATTCATTGGTAAAACATTTCTTCAATTCTTGGTACCTTTTAGTTGCATGAAAATGCTGGTATAAAAGGGACATTAAGGGTAATGCTACAGTATAGTGTTTCCTTAAGGGCAGCATTTGGCATTTGGAGGCAACAGGCACCAAAAGGTAAACACAGCTAGGAAAACAAACTGAGCAGGTTCAGGATAAAAACAAAAACTGGATTTAATTTAAATTTATTAAATACAATTAATATGGTTATTTTAATTTTTTCCCTTTTTTCTTAGATACAGTGTAAACACAACTTCTGAAAGAGCTCTGTAAGCTGAAATCAAGGTTTTAAAGTCCTTAGATTCTAATCTTCAGTGAGACTGATTTTAAGACAAATGGAAAAAATAATTATAGTTTTGCACAATATTTTTCTACTACTATATACTATATTATAATACATTAAAGGTAGTCTTCAAATTATGACAGCAACTGAGACTAGAAATTCCATTGTGAAACTACGTGGTCATAAAGTGCAATTGAATTGCTTAATAAAGACAACCTCTGCATTTGTCATTGTTAACTGAACTCCACAGTTGTCAGACAAGGCAACTTCCTGCCACCTTTCTACAACCAAAGTCAGTGGGGAAGCTGGCAGGAAGTTCTAAATCCCAGACCAACAGGCAGGTAAATAGCTGCTGTCTGCAGGACAAAGGAGTGAAAGAGTCTGAGGGGAATATCAGGGAAAAAAAGCTAGGATGTGAGAATCCCTTGGAGACTGTTTACATGGGTGCAAGGAATCATGCTAGTGGCTCGATGTGGGGCAGGGAGGGTATGTGAGTCTATGACATGGTGGGGAGGATGCACAAGGCTTTACAGTGCTATGAGGGAAGGATGGCAAGGGTAAGGGAAGTGGGCAGAGGTGCGAGAGTGGTCATGCAGTGCGAGCACAAAGGAGTTGGGAGAAGGTGTCCAAGTGAGGGTTACTTACTGTTGGGTTGGGTGCAGAATGAGAGGCAGGACAAGGCATTGTAGGGAAACCTGTTTATTTTCGGTTCCGGAACACAAGTGGCAAAGCCGCGACCAGTGCCGGTTTATATAGTGGCGCTGTCCAAACTTTCAGCCACTGATGGGGCTTCGATTTTCCCACCGCGCAGCTTTAACCAATGAGCGGTGTCTTGTACGGAGCCCGCTCACTGGTTCATAATATTGTTACTTCATACGTAACACCCCTCCCCTATAGGATAGGTCACACCCAATCCCCAGTTGTCTTTCTTACGTACTCACACAGGTAGGTGGAGCTACAATGGGTGTGACTGGGCCTGCGCCGTTCACTTGTTCCTGAGACAGCAGCCTGTTCAGACAGGCCCGCCATCACTCCGGACTCCCCTCGAGGAACCTCCTGGAAGGTTCCTTGGGCGGAGGTCGAGTCCGTCGAGCCGGAGGCCTCAGATGTACTTCACGGAATACTGTCACCTAATGGTAGGTCCTTGGCCATTCTGTTTGGGCTTGAGTCCCTCCTTGAGGGTTGCAGGTGTGCGTGTAGTGGGATGTGTATGAGGGATTGTGTGGTTGTGTTATTGTGTAGAGCCGGTGTTCTGCCTCCATGTCGGGCTTTCCCTCCTGGCTCCGGGTTGGTTTCTCTCTGTCCTGCCATTCTCCAGAGCTGATCAATGTGCCTGCTCCAGAGCTGTCCTTCCTCCGTTTCTACCCTATATGACCGGGGGCTGACGGTTCTCATGACTATGGTCGGAACCCATGTTGGTCCCCCGGTGAAATCTTTTGCATGGACCTGGTCCCCTATGGTAAAACTCCTGACTCCCCCTTTTTGTTCTGGGGGGGCATCATTGCAGTAGTTGGGGTGGATCCTGTCAAATGTCGACCTCAGTTGGCGACCCATTAGGAGTTCCAATGGGCTCCTGGCAGTGGTTGCGTGGGGAGTTATATGCTGGATCAGCAGCATTGTTGCAATTTTGTCTTGCCAATTCCCCGGGCCCATTTTTTGTAATGTTTCCTTCGTGAAATGCACCATTCTTTCCGCCTGCCCATTTGCCTGCGGGTGTGCTGGCGCTGAGGGGGCATGGTGGATCCCCCTTTCTGCCAAAAAGTTTTCAAATTAGATGGATGTAAATTGGGGCCCGTTGTCAGACACTATGACGTCCGACAACCTGTGGGTTGCAAATAGATTGTCTAGGGCCTGTGTGGTTGCCTTGGTTGTGGTGGTGTGCATGATGACCACCTCCAACCATTTGGAATAGGCGTCAACCACGATGAGGAACGTTTGTCCCTGGAATGGCCCTGCAAAGTCTATATGGATTCGGCTCCACAGGTTCGCTGGCCTCTCCCATTTAAGTGGAGTGGCCGCTGGTGGTGCTGGGTGCTTTTGGCCACCCACTTTTCCACTTCCCTGTCCATTCCCAGCCACCAGACATAGCTCCGCGCTAGGGACTTCATCCTAACCATTCCCGTGTGCCCCTCGTGTAGTGCCCTTAGGACCCGTGGCCGTAGTTGTTCCGGTACTACCACTCTATCTCCCCACAGAAGGCACCCTTTTAGAACTGACAGTTTGGCCTTCCTGTTTAGGAATGGTTGCATTTCTGCACCTGCGCTCCCTTCTGGCCATCCCCTCCAGACCCAGTTCAAAATGTGTGCCAAGAGTTTATCTTTCGCCGTCGCTTTTGCGATCGCTGTCGATGTCATCAGCGGTTGCCCCAAGGTTTCCACCAGCAATACGGAAGTGGACGGTGCTGGGTCCTCCACTAGTTCAGGCAGGGGGCATCTGCTGAGTGTGTCGGCATGGTTGAAATCTTTTCTGGGTGGATGGGTGAGGTGGTAGTCGTACGCGGTGAGGAAGACTGACCATCTGAGCATCCTGGGTGATAGAATTCTGGGTGTTTGCTTGTTGCCTGAGAGGATACTCAGCAGTGGCTTGTGGTCGGTGATTAATTTGAATCTCCTGCCGTACAGATATTCATGGAAACGCTTGACTCCGGCGATGGCGGCGAGCGCTTCCTTGTCTATCTGGCTGTAATTCCTCTCTGTCTTGGATAGTGTTTTCGAGTAGAATGCAATGGGTGCTTCCTGGCCATTTAGAAGTCTGTGGCTCAGTACGGCGCCGACTCCGTGGGGGAGGCATCACAGGTGAGTATGAGGGGGAGCGTGTTGCTGTACTGTATGAGTACTGTGTCCGATGTGATTATGTTTTTTATTGTTTTAAAAGCATCGGTCTCTTGGGTTCCCCATGTCCAGTCTGCACCCTTATCCAACAGCCTATGCAACCGTTCCGCAATTGTCGCTTTCTGCAGCAGAAAAATGTGTTAAAAATTAAGGACACCTAGGAAAGCTTGCAGTTCGGTTTTGTTTGTCAGCGTTGGAGCTTCCTGGATGGCCCTCAGTTTGCTGGGTGTCGAGTGGATTCCCAAGCCATCTATTTGGAATCCTAGGAATTTCACTCCGGGTACGGCTATCTGGCACTTTTCCATTTTAAGCTGGAGCCCTGCCTCTTGAAATCGCTCTAGGACCGTCTCCAGTCTCTGAAATAGTTCTGCCCTGTCTTTGGCTGACACTATCACGTCATCGAAATACGGGACGACCCCAGGTATATTTTGAAGCAACCTTTCCATTATGCTTTGGAAAAGGCCGGGGGCGATGCTGACCCCGAATTGCAGGCGCCGGCACTTGAATGCCCTCTTATGTGTCACTATGGTCTGGGCTTTCGCGGTTTCCTCATCCACTGGCAGCTGCTGGTATGCCTGCACCAGGTTGAGCTTTGTGAATATTTTTCTGCGGCCCAGTGAATGCAGTAGGTGTTGCACCACTGGCACAGGGTATGAGCATTGCTGTAGTGCCCGGTTCAAGGTACATTTATAGTCTGAACAGATTCTCACAGATCCATCCGCCTTAACTGGCATTACAATAGGGGTTTCCCATCGGGCAAAATCTACTGGCTCCAGGCCCCCTTGCGCTACTAGCTTATCCAGCTGTTCCTCTATTTTTGGCCATAGCGCGAAAGGAACCTTCCTTGCTTTAAGGCAGATCGGAGCTGCCTGTGGGTCTAGACTGAATGATATAGGGGTTCCCGGTACTTGCCTAGTTCACTGCTGAAGACTTCCCGGAACTTGTTGGCCATCGCGCCACGTCCTCGCTCTGGGGTTGTTGGGGTGTGTTCCTCACTGCGTGGATGCCTTTGAGGGTGATTCCCAGAAGCTCAAACCATTCTCTTCCCAGAAGGCTTGGTAGGTCGCGGTCTACTATGGTTATGGGCAGCTTGCCCTTGAACTGTCCATAGCACACCTGCAGTTGCATTCTTCCCAGAATGGGTATGGGGCAGCCTTGGTAGTCCTTGATGATTACCCGTTGCGGCTGGATGTTTTCCCTTCTGGTTGCCGGCTCTGCATACCTCAGCTATGTGTCACTTCCAGTTGCAATGGCGGCAAATGGCTTACTTGAACCTGCAGTTGGACCTTTGATGGTTCCCGCCACAGCCTCTGCACGATCGTATCGGCTTGCTCAGTTGGAGTCTTCCTGCCAGGGTCTTGTGGATGTTCTTTTCATCCTCGTTGCTCGTGTCTGATTCCAACGAGTTCCATCGCCCATACTTGACCTTGGTGGCATGCACTTTTACTGTCCCCTTTATTCTGGCCACTGAGCTGTCCGACGTCTCGGCCGCCTTTGCTTCTTCCACTGCCTCCTTGAAAGAGACAACCTCCTTGGCTAGGAGTCTCTTTTTCAGGGCCCCATCGTTCATGCCCAATACAATTCGGTCACGGATTATCTCTTCTGTACTGCAGAAGCGACAGTCCTTGGCCAACCTGCGGAGTGCGGCGATGTATTCACTGGCAGTCTTGGTTTCTCTTTGAGTCCAGATATAGAACTCGTGGCAGTGGGTCAGGTATGAAGGCATGGGGTCGAAATGGGCCTTCAGGGCGGCCCTCAGTCCAAGAAACGGTGGCCAGGTCATTCTCGACCAGGGCTTCTGCAAGCTTGGAGAGTTCCAGGTCGCAATATGTGAGGAATAATGCCCTCTTCTTGCTGTCGGAGGATATCTGGAGCCCGTTGGCCTCGAGATACATCTCGAACTGGCCGATGTAGGACGACCATTTCTCCTTTGCCAGATTGTACGACATGGTGACTGGTCTATGAGTCATCTTGTGTGGTCGATGTGTTCTCCCTTGTTCGGATGTCGGGCGATTCTTTTTGGGAGATGGGCGACTCGTGCCTTACAAGATGGTGGTGCCTCATGATTGTCCTTTGATCTCTCTTCTAGAATCCCACCCTTGTCGCCAGTGTTGGGTCGGGTGCAGAATGAGAGGCAGGACAAGGCATTGTAGGGAAACCTGTTTATTTTTGGTTCCGGAACACAAGCGGCAAAGCTGCGGCCAGCGCCAGTTTATATAGTAGCGCTGTCCAAACTTCCAGCCACTGACGGGGCTTCGATTTTCCTGCCGTGCGGCTTTAACCAATGAGCGGTGTCTTGTACGGACCCCGCTCATTGGTTCATAATATTGTTACTCCATACGTGACACTTACCCCAGGAGTAAGGATACTTGCCTTTCTGGGACAGCTGACAGGAAAGTATGCAAATGGTGATCACATGATTTTGGACACCTCAAAAGATCATAAGTATGAATTGATTGCCCAGTTAAACATAATATGATTATGGGGATATTGGGCTAGCCAGTACTCCAAGGACTGGTATAATTGTAACTTTAAATAAGACTACACTTTTTCATTTATGACACAGTTTTCTGACCTCTTAAGGGCCACATGAAACAGTGATCATAATGGGAAAGGCTACATCTGGAATCTATATGTCTATTTTTTTGCGGGGTGGCTAGTGAAATCAAAGACAAAAACAGCATCTTACAGAAGATCTTAAGGTACCCATTAAATCACTAAATTTTTGTGTGCATGTGGAACTTTGGAAAGATATACAATGTGGGGCCTTTGGGCTGTTTTTACAATGCATAAATAATCAATAAAAACTGAACCCACTAAAATGCATTGATAAAAAAATAAAATGCTACATAATATCTGTTAATAAATTAAATATTTGTGTAGAGTAAATTTGTAATTGTAGGACAATAAAGGGTGCATTTATAAAATAATAATGTACTTGCCAGACTTTCAGTAGTAATAATGCCATATTTTTGTAAGATTTTCAAACCAGCAATTAAAAATAACTACGGTATGTACTGCATTTTGCATTCAAATTTGCAATATATAAAATCCATGCCAGAAATATGAAACATAGAGTCCCAACTATAATCAAGGTTGCTGGAGAAGTAATAAATTATGATGTCTATAAAATATTGATGATATTCAAACAAACAAATAAATTTCCATGTTACTCTGGTGGCTATATGACTTTTTTTTAAACTTACGATGCAATATGTGGTATGTATGCATTCATTTGTTTATTTGTTTATTTCAATCAATTTGTGCAGATTCCCAGCTTGGAACAGTGACTATGGGTGGTTAACATGAAATTAAAACACAATAAATAGTGTTTCATTGATCTAAATAATTAAATATTCATATGGTGGCAGCTGAAGGCAACAATAATTAGTAAATAGCAACCATATCATGGGATCCATTCATCTCCGAGTTCCTGTGCCTGGAAACAGCCATAGTTTTCAAGGCTTTTCAAAATACCAGAAGAGTAGCTGGCTACACTCTATAGCCAGCTCAATCTCAGACGGTAGTTGCTTACTTCCTAAATTCTCTTATGTAACATTCCCTAATAGATGGGACTCAGGACATGACCCTTCCAATGGAAGTGATGAATACAGAGAATAGCATTGGAAGGGACCTTGGAAGTCAAACCCTCTGCTCAAGGATGCTGAGGTGATTAGAAAACATTGGAGAGAGACAGTTCTGTAAATAACATGTTCCCATACCATGAAGAATTTTACAGATGGTAATCAAGGTAGGTGCGGTGGCCTAGAGGTGGAGCTCTCACCTCACAATCAGTCTGTGAGTTCAATCCTAGGTAAAAACTCTCCTGCTCAAGCAGGGAGTTGGACTAGATGACCTCCAAGGTCCTTTCCAACTCTGTTATTCTATGAACACTTTGGAGTACCAATAGAAGAGAATATTTGTAGCTCATAATTGAACTGTTGAGTCCTTATGTTCTCTGAGCTTGGTTGTTTTTTTGCAGATGTCTATATTTATACACAAGTGAATTTTCCTATCACTGCTGGTAGGAGTGTTCTTGGTGATTCCTTGATAAGGCTGTTATTTACTGTTCATTAATATTGTTTAATACTATTAATCTTGGTGTTAATTGCTGCTTTTCTGATTGTTGATATTTTTTTTAGCATTTTGATTGTCTTGTTTGAATGGTATATAAATGTTTATTTCTGTGTGCCTGTTGATATGTAATTTGTCTGAGTAGCTGGCCTTCCAGGAATTCTTAGACAACTTAGAACTATGCCATCTTTGGTCTGACCAAAGCGTAGTACATACAATTATCTACTACAATGTCCTACTTGTCAATGACTACTTCAGCTTCAACTGCAACAATACATGAGCACACAATAGATTCAAACTCAAGATAAACCAATCCAAACTTGATTGCAGGAAATATGACTTCAGCAACAGAGTTGTAAATGCCTGGAATGCACTACCTGAC
>JAOYMU010000302.1:25793556-25803908 GCA_025802295.1 Psammodynastes pulverulentus | reverse complement strand
CTAATTCATTATTTTTATAAACTGTGAAAGTTTATGAAAGTTTTGAAAGTTTTGAAAGTTAAACAAAATCTGTATCATTTTTTACTAATATACTGAGACATTAAAATAAAATTAATGCTAAGCTACTGAAGTACTTAGGAAGCAATGTTTTTCCCTGAGTATGAAACATATTAATATCAGCAGTTATTCTAAAAGTAGGGCTTTATTTGAAAGATAACCAAAGATCTTAAACAGGAACTTTCCAATTGTACATTTGGTACTTTTTCGGGGAGATGGGAGAAATTTGATACGCTGACAATTTTATATTCACCTATTTTTTTCCCCATCTTTTTATTTTTTATTGTATAAAATAAAAAAAAAAGAAAAGAATTAAGGGAAGGAAAGGGAACGGAGGTGTGAAATACAAGGGGGAAGAGAAAAAGAAAGAAAAGTTGGCATTCATCTATTTTTTTAAAGTGAATCTATTTTCTCATGAATCCATACAGCATATAGACATGTATCAAAGCAAAAAAATCTTGTTTCTCATTTTTGTTAATCTTAATATTTTACGTGCAGAAAACATCATATTTTACTTCTTTGTCTCTTTGATGTTTATTTCACCTTTCTTCATAAATTCCAATATATTCTATCCTCTCTTATTTTTCCTCAAAACAAGAACTTTGGCTAAGGCAGGCTGACTGCTGAAAGGTCACCTACTGAACTTCTGTGGCTGAAGGTGAACTAACCTGGGTCTCCCCAGTGATAGTTCAACACTTTAATCACCATACCAGACAGCATTTCATTACCTGAGTTAACATTCTGTGACAAATTTATAAAATATTTCAGCTTAATTTCAAGGACATTTTGACAGCCACTCCTAAATAATATCTTAAAGGCAATAAATGGACATAAATGCATGCATAGACTGTATGAATGTGAACTCTGTAGCCACAAGTAGTATATATAGCAATAGAAATATATTTGTGATGATAGCCCATACACAGAGAGAGATTGTTTGTTTATCTATCAGCAGAGCAAAATTCATTAAATCTAAATATTAAGAAAGCATGGTATATATGTCCCTATCATCTATCTATCTATATATCTGTCTGTCTGTCTGTCTGTCTGTCTGTCTTTCTGTCTAATCTATACTTCCCAAAAGATATATAAGAATATCATTCATGGATGATCATTGTCAAACAACCAAAACAAGGCTAATATGTAAAGACATAACCAGATGGACATACATATATCAAAATGACTATAGGAACTCAGATGAGAATGCTCACTTATAATAAACATGTGACTAAGTGTTGATAGTGGAACAGATCATGAATTGTTCATGTGTAAAATGCAACAGTACAAAATGCAGCAGCATATGCAGTTATGTGTGCTCCTAGAATTATTGCCAGTTTTCTTACAGATGCAATCTAAGGTACTAGTTTTGACCTATAAAACCCTTCATTGCATGGTATTGGGTCATCTGAGGCACCATCATTGCCTCTCCTTTCACATAAGATACAGCAGAAAAGGTATGGTGCTGGTTGCATCTCTTAGGGATTTGGTGAGTCCCAGGAAGTGGGCCTTCTTTGCCATGGCACCTGCCTTGTGGAATATTTCCTACCCTTACCCTCTAAGGTGGGGCTAGATCCATCCGTCTTAATGTTCCACAAATCTTTGAAGACTTGACTATCTTATCAGGCAGGTGGCTCCCAAGGGAGCAGGGAGTTCTTACTATGGCTCACTTAATCAGGTAACATCATCCTCTTTCTTTTATGTGGCTTTTAATAGTTTTAAATATTTATAATAATGATTGATTTTATATGTGTTTATTTGTTTTCTTTTTTAATTAAATATTGTAGGCCACCCAGAAGGACTTTTTGTGAAATGGATGTCTATACAAATGTGATAATTAAATAAATACAAATGTGATAATTAAATAAATACGCTAAAGATGAACAAGAAAGCCAGTCAATTTCTTTGATATAATTCTCAAGAAAAACATCAAGAACTGTTATGGAACCCTGAACTTTGATGAACTTCAGAATCAAGGAACCTGTTGAATGAAATCAAAGAAGTTAAGGTTAGATATTAAAAGAGACAGCCAAAGAACAAGAAACAAGAAAGTAAATGTCAAAACAAACAATGGAAATGAAAAAAAGGTAAAGCCAAGAAAGAAAAAAGATGTTAGAAAAGACTTAATAAAGAATATCAGAGAGCTGTTACAGGAAACAAGCAGTATTACAAAGACATCAAAGATACCAACATTCAGAAATAGATTCCAACCACAATCTGGTTTACTATAAGATGCCATTGGGTGGATAGTAACTGATTTCAAGAAAACCAAAACAAAAATGGAAGATATATACTTAAATTGTGCATATTAGAAATGACAACATCCAAGATATCTCAGAAGATATTCTATGTTTATAAACTGTCTGCCAATTGAAGTTGAAATTAGATCAATGCTTCTGTCATTGTTAAGTATGAGGCTAAGAACAGAATAAGAAGAATCAATGAAGATCATATCCAAACTATGCCAACAATCCTGGAAAACAACACAATGGCCAACAGATTGGAAAAGATTGGTCTACTTAGCAATTCAGGAAAAGGAAACTTAATAGAATGTGCAAACAATCAAAACATATCTTTAATTTAATGTTATAAAAATAAAATGTTTAAGATAAAGGTATATGTAATATTTAGGTAAAGATAAAGGTTCCCCTCACATAAATGTGCTAGTCGTTCCCGACCCTAGGGGGCAGTGTTCATGTCTGTTTCAAAGCCAAAGACCCAGTGCTGTCCAAAGACGTCTTTGTGGTCATGTGGCCCGCAGAACTAAATGCCAAAGGTGCACGGAATGCTGTTACCTTCCCACCAAAGGTGGTCCCTATTTTTCTACTTGCATTTTATGTGCTTTTGAACTGCTAGGTTGACAGAAGCTGGGACAAGTAATGGGAGCTCACCCCATTATGCGGTACTAGGGATTTAAACCGCTGAACTGTCGACCTTTCAATTGACAACTCAGCATCTTAGCCACTGAGCCACTGAACATTAGCCCTCTCTTATTAATACATTTTCCATCTTTTTTACAAATATTGCATATTCATATAATCGTTTTATATATATATATATTTTTCTTATGCTGTTTTTCTAATTAAAACTAGAAAGCATACTTGTATTTAATTAAATAAGACAAAAGATAGCTTATTCTGTTAAAAAATATTTGTTTTCTAAATTTCTTGGTGGAAAGATATTTGGAATGTGTATCATTTTTGTCATAGCAATAGCACTTTTAGATTTAGATTTATGCCAACAATGGCAACAGGATGCAGTGGTCTATCTTCACAATAGTATTTAGAATAAAACCAAGAAAAGGGATTAATGCAAAAATAAGCAAGCAATAACCTATAGATGGATTTACATCCTAGTTTTGCAGTTCCCAAACTCCTCCAGTCTACAAAACCAATTATTATTATTATTGGTTGTTTTATTAACTTTTATTAAATAAACAAAACAAATGAACAATACATGCATTAAGCATTTACTGGTTAAAATATTTTTCAAACTATTTTCCAAAGTGGCACAAAGTGAAAAATTGCCCTAAGTCCTCCCCTATTCCTTTCTTAATAACACCTCCCTGAAATATCCTTTACATGGGTATTTTAAATGGGTTCTAAGCAGGTTCTGTATTGGAACTGATACAGAACTTTAATTGGTTCATCCAGTTTTGGGCTTTTGATCAAGCAAATATTTATTTTGATTTTTAAAATGCTTTTTTAAATAGAAAAAATTGGCATGGAGGTATATTATTATAAATTGTACAAATGTTTATCTTCTTAAGGTGTCCCTGTGGTTCTCTGAGCTTGTTTCTTACTTGGTTAGGTAATACCTTCTGGGCTGGAAGAAGTAGGGTTTGCTATCTAATTATATCCAATTGTCCTGTCAGTGTTGGTGGGAGGTTGTTTTGTCCTTGGTAGTTCCTTGTTTACTGCTTGTTTGATGTTGCTCCTGGTGTTAATTCCTGCTAATCTAACTGCCAAGAAGTTCTGATCTTTTTGTTTCCTTTTAGTTTTGTAATTGTCTAATTGTTTTAATTGTTAAATGTTGTTTATCTCAATGTGCCTGTTGATGGTTCATTTGTTGGAGTGTGATGCTTCCATATACTGTACACTGTATAAATTTCCATATATCGTCCTACTATCTTTTTTATGATTTCTCCTTCTCTCTCTTCTCAAAATTGAAATTAGCTACTGTAAATGTATGCTATAAAGCCTATAATGTTTCCCTCATCCATTACTGTTTTTAACAATCAGTGATTGAAGAAACCATTTATAATCCTGTCTGGAAAGAATATAAGAAAGGAGCTTTGGTACTGTACTGTATATAGTAAGATTCAACATTGTAAGTATCCATTCCTTTTCTTTGATGGACAAGATATATGAGATGACAGTGAACTTGTTCATGTCTAATTAGAAAAAGTTGAAGTGCATCTTCTGTAATGGGTAGGACTAGCTTATAAGCAATCAATTAAATGTGCAAAAGGATTCATGTAAAATGTTGCTCAAAATAAATGGTATTTATATAGCTCTTAAATAAGTCACAGGAGTTAATGACCATGGCAAAGTTTATTTTACTGAAAAGAACTAAACTGAAAATAAAATTAGAAAAAAAAAGGACAGAATCTGTCACAATATAGAAGGATAGAAACTGGGAAATTTTATTTTGCATGGTGAATTTGATAGATGTAAGAGTGCATTATCATGAATTTTTCATAAAGTAGAATAAAAATGTCTTAATGTTTGAGCCCTGAATTATACTTTATCTTTTTATCTTTTCCTCCCCCCCATTTCGGCCAATAAATAAAAAGCAAGAAGAAACAGTAAGTAGCAGGATATTCCAATGTTTTATTTATTGTAGTAGAAACAAATAAACAAAAAAACCACATTGCATATTGCTGATTTATGATATGGTCATTAATTAAATCTTATCTGTCAGATATTCATTAGTCTTTAGGCAGTGCAGTTCCATCATTGTAATTGCTAAAATTAAATGTCATAAATAAATATGGTTCATTTCCTATAATCCATTATAGCAACCTTGATCATACAATGAGTGATTAGTCACACTAGCTTTTAAATTAATAAATATAACATTATTTCAAATATGTTTGCAAAAAAAGAAAAATGTTTTTTCAACACTTGTTGCAAAAAAGGTTAAAGTAATGCAATAATTTTTGCTTCATCAACTTTCGTAATCTTAATGATATTGTGGAGGTTCTGAATGTATTGGGAAGTCAGAAATCTCAGTATTATTAAAAATAATTTAAAAACTGTCCTATTTTTATTTTTAATTTAGTATTTTAATTTAGGGTAATAAAGAATCTGTGATACTGAAGTATTGTATGCATGATGAGGCTGTAATACATCTTACCTTGTTTATGTGTTATATATGAGTGTATACCTAAAATGATTTAAATTAATTTTTACCAAGAATAGAAAGTCAGTAATAGATATACTGTATTTATACAAATAAATCATGAAGAAGGTTTAGGGTCATTTTACCTTACGTGTTTTATAAAGACTTGTCTTATATTCATTTATTTTCATAATTTCTAAATGCTATACAATTATAATTCATGCATATTTTAAAATTGCTCTGTCTAGTAGAAATCTTGGTTGTAAAGAAATTATACTCAAGAAATTATTTAAGGTTTTTTTTAAGAATATTGCAGATTCTATTTAATTAATCATATTTTTCTTTACAATAAGGTTGCATTTGAATGAATGAACATCTTATGTTCAGGACAGGATTTAATGAAATTAATTAGTAAAAACAGGCTTTTGTGTCTCTTCAAATATAGGAATAAGTATACAAACAACCGTCAAATATATGTTCATTATGGTTTTATCAAAATTTTCTATCTAACCAAAGTTTAATATTGAGTTCCATGAATACTATTTGCAACAATTCCAAATTAAAAATAAGTGGTAAACCCATACAGAATAGTGATTGTAAATTAATTATAGTGAAGATTATATTTGTTTATTTTATTTAAACAACTTATATAGCCATCTATCTCAGATAATGAGATGGTTCACAACTACCAGTAAAAACAAGAATAAAAACAAAGCTACCCTTCCTACCACACACCAGGCCAACTAGTTTACTAGCGTCCTGACTCAACTCCCACTGTAGTGCAACATTTGGGGAAGAGACAATCTTTGTGCCCTTTCAGAAGCCTAAAATCAGTGTTTCTCAACTTTAATGACTTCAAGAGGTCTAGACTTCAACTCCCAGAATTTCATAGCCAATGCTGGACCATGCTGAAGTCCAGATAGCTTGATGTTGGCAAGATTGAGAAACATTGAGCTAAAAGAATATTTTAATGATTTTTGTCAGTTTCAAACTGACTCTGGTCACTTTAGTTTACAAAACGGGAAGTATTCAGCTGAAACAGCCCAAAATGAACAATATGATTTGGGACCGTTAGGTGCTTTGCCATTGGATAGAACCTATAATGGAAAGAAACCCATAATATATCTTTACCAAAATTTAAAGAACATTTTAAAAGTAAATGCCAATGGAATGTATCCATTCTAGGCTAAGGAACTGGAATTCAATTGTTTTCCTATTCATAAGAGGTTCCAGATTTTGTTTTCAACAGACAGGTATTTGTTTTCAATGGACAAGCAAACAAGCAAACTAAATTGAAAATTCCTGTATTCCGTTTTTGATTCTAAAAGTTCTGACACTAAGTATTTCACTGAAAACTTTTCCTTTGGAATAAAACAAATAAAAACAATTTCATCTCTACCAAATTCACAGAGAATTTAACAACCCTACATAAAATGTAATGTGAGTTGAGTACTAACTAAAACATTTTTAAACTATGAGGTTTCAATGTAATTTTTTAATTAATGTGTAAATGGAAGAAAATGTTGTACAAAATTGTTTTCAAAGTCAAAAGTTTTCTTTATCAATCAGAATGGTAATCAGTCTTTCATGGTTAAAAACAGCTATGACAAACTCAAGGCCCATGGGCCGGATCTGGCAATGGGTTGCTTAGATCTGGCCCATAGGACTGTCCTGGAAACAACAAAGGACTGGCCCACAGCCCCTCTGCCAGGGAAAACAGAGCTTGGGAGGAGCATGACAGCAATGTGACACTATGAATTTGACACTCGTGTGCTATACTATATCTACTAGAGAGCCATGGTGATGCAGTAGTTAGAATGCAGTACTACAGGCTAATTCTGCCAACTGCCATCAGTTCGATTCTGACTAGCTCAAGGTTGGCTCAGCCTTCCATCCTTCCGAGGTCAGTAAAATTAGGACACAGATTGTTAGGGGCAATATGCTGATTCTGTAGACTGCTTAGAGACTGCTGTAGCTACTATATGTCTAAGTGCTATACATTGCTCTAAAGAGATAATCAGTTTCATAAATAGAATGGATCAACGTATCATATATAGCCTCATGAGTATAACTTACCAATCACTAAAGACACCCATGCTACTTTATGATGTCCCCTTGTTTTCAAGTACTGCCAAAAATGATGACAAGACTTTTATGATAATTTAATATTAATTTTAAAAAAATTAAACTAATAAGAGAATTAAATAATCTATTTTGGGGTTCAAAAGTCCAAATAGGTCTAGTGTGCAATCAAATCATCCTTCTTTTTTTAATAACACAGTTAGTGATATATAAATAAAATAAAATATATAGGGTGACCCATATTATATTTATAACATTCATAATTAATATAGAACTGAACATTAATGGTTACAAAGACTGGTTTTGATACATATTGTGGATTGCAGACATCATTATAGCAAAAACATTAAAAGCCAGCCTATGCAAGCAAGCTTAATTTTAGTATCTCAAGCAGGAAGAAGTGCAATGTTTTCAACTAATACCAAAATTTGCTTTTTCTAGATTTTGGCTAATTTACTTACTGGTTCTGCAAGAAAATCTTTCTAAATCTCATATTATAAGAACTTGTTAAAGCAGTAAAATCGGTAAAGGGTATCTTCAACTCAACCTGAAAACAGCAAATTAAATTAAAACTAACATTAATATTACTATAAAATGTAAATGCAACATTGGAGTTGCAAGAGAAGTGAAAAAGAAGCAAGGAATTGAAAGTGAAAAAAATGGTTAAGCTAAAACTGCAGATGTGGGAAATATGAGCTATTTATAGATTGAGTTTTATGAGCCCCTATTGGTCTGAAAGTGCAAGGAATAGAATAGAGAAGAAAGCTAATTTAGAAAGAGATACACAATTAACTTCCTCACAGAAGGAGACAAGAAAAGAAGAAGAAAGGTTTGGGAAACAGCAGAGTAGGAGATGTCTCCTTTGCTATCTCAATGTAGAAGAAGACAACCTTGGTAAAGGCATGCAAGAACCAGTGGTGGGATTCAACAAGTTTGCATTTATTCACGAGAACCGGTTGTTAACTTTCTAAGCAGTTCGGAGAACCGGTTGTTGGAAGAAATCTCTTTTTGTTTTTGTTTTTTCACTTTACAGGGCTACTCCTGTAAGAAAGCAGGAAGGAAACATTCTGGTGTTATTTCTAGCCTAATCTTTATTGCCCTGCTTACAAGAACTGCCATTTGATTAACCCATATAACAGCTAAAGGTTCTTGGCAGTACGCCCAGACTTACTGTCACATGAGCTCCACCCGGTCATATGAATACCCAGCCACACCTACCCAGCTGGTTATTAGGGCAGAGAACCAGTTGTTAAATTATTTGAATCCCACCACTGGAAAGAACCTTTATCTGACAAAAAAGACTGTAAATGAAATCTCAACCCTAGAAAAGTAGTAAGCATAAGAAAGTTACTTTAAAAAAGGGTTCAATACAGTGTAAGAAGCATCAGAGAAAATTTCTGCCAAGATCTTTTAAGACCCTTTTACTATTTGAAAAAAACTATCATTTTATAAACAATAACATACAATGCCATTAGTGGAGACCATTTCCTGACTTGGTCTACCTTGATAGATCGACATAGCAACACTAAGAAAAAAACACAAGACATCTCTTCCAGCAGCATTTTTTCCAGATGGGGTTCCATTCTTTGCAGTCAACAAAAGAAATTGGAAATCAGATTTGGAATGGAAAGAGTTTGGATGTATCCGGTTGACACTGGCAAATATGTGACAAAGGAATACGCCAATTTCATTGCTAGCAAATTGCCCATTAAAATGGCTTGTGAAAATGTAAGATCTGAAGAGCTGAGAGAAACAGATTGGACACCAAACTCAGAAACTAAGCAATCAGAGAAGGACATAAAACTTTTTCTTAAGTTCTTTTTCTGTGAGCCCTTTCCAAGGGCAAGAAGATAATTAGTTTGAATATATATTGAGCTTGTGCAATAGACTGCACCTTTAAAGAGATTGCTCAGACTAACATATAAAAGGGAAGATAAACTGCTAGTTTTGAACAAACCTTGCAGGGCACTTATAGCTATATAATTTCTTTCTGATTCTTCAATTCTTTTGCAACCAATAGGATTCCATATATCTTCATATAGGCATATGTTTTTATATTTAAGAGTATTATGCTATTGTGGAAAATCGCATGAGAATTCCCAGCTCTGAAAAAGTGGTTGAACCTCACCAAATCATTTGTACTGTTGCTCATGAGATCTTACTTGATTTAATTTTCACCCTATCTTATCCTCATTCACTTCTTCCCAATATTTATCAAATTTATGAAAAAGTTATCAGTGTATGCAAGTAAATAGACCCTTTTTAATATACACGTATCCTTATTTAAAAAAATGGATATGGATGTGATACTTTTTATTGCATCAGCTAAAGCAATAAGAATGTGAAGTGTTGTATATTTATACTATTTACTTATATAACAGTTTGCAGACAGTTGGGTGTTTGCATTCTTTTACAGAGTCGTTGTGGCCAACTGGAAGTTTATCTGTATAAGAATCATCTGAATGGTATAAATGGGTGTGGAGTCTTCTTGAAACTGTTGAAAGGACTGTGTTGTAGTTCTTTCAACAGTCCTTTCAACAGTTCCAAGAAGGCTCCACACCCATTTGCACTATTCAGGTGACCCTGATGACATTGTTAAACCTTCAGTTGGCATCAATGGCTCTCTAGAAAAATTCAAATGGCCAGCTGTCTGCAAGGAATATAACTCCTTCCGGTCCCCACCATCAATCAGAGCTGAAGAAGCTTCTTGGATGAGAAATGAAATGTCTTCAAAGAAAAAAACAGAAAATCCAGGTGCCTCTTGAATAGCAATAGCACTTAGCAATAGCACTTTAAATTTATATACCGCTTATCAGTGCTTTTTACAGCCCTCTCTAAGCGGTTCACAGAGTCAGTGTCAGCATATTGCCCCC
>JAOYMU010000302.1:25770317-25782017 GCA_025802295.1 Psammodynastes pulverulentus | reverse complement strand
GTTCACGAACAATTCGGTTCGCGAACAGAGTCAGTTCACCAATTAAGTTCGTGAACCGAGGTACCACTGTATATTGCATTTTTACTTTAGGGTTTAGAAACCTTACTGTGATGCATATGGAAACTTTTTGAAATGATAAACCATATTCTGAAGGCAGCTTTTGGGGTATCCCTAAGGTTTATAGCTAATAAAGCCTTTACACATAGAACACTTGTAAAGAAGGGAATATTAGGTTTGTAAACCTTTTCAAGGATTACTGACTTAGTCCTGAAGGTCAGTGTAACAGAATGAATTTGCAGACATTCTCATACTTTAAATACATCTAGATGTAATAATCAGGTAGGAGGTATTGATTAGATTGATTAGTTAGATTATTCCTAATCTATACAATAGAACCACCTGTGAAGGAGAGAACAAAATATTTTTCAACTCCTTGGGACATCTGATTGTATTCGGTTTGGTCCAGGGCTTTTTTTCGGCCGGAACTCGGCGGTACTGCGTTCCGGCACCTTTTTCGAGTCCGCGTCACGTGACACGTCTCAACCAATCGCGCGCTATTACTTCCGGGTTTTTTTAACGCGATGGGAGGGGCGCGTTCCGGCACCTTTTGCTGCCGAAAAAAAGCCCTGGTTACACTAACTTAATGAGCTGAAGTAGTGAGCCAGACACTGATGAAAACATGTTAAATGGAAGAAGTCAATATTTAAAATGCCTAATGTTGATTATAGCATATGACTTGCTAAAGCAAAAGACATCTCATAAACAGCTTTAATTGACTAAAAAAGGCAATTTCTACATTCTGGGTACAAGGTATTTCTGCTTCACAATGGAAAAAGGCTTCCCTTATTCTTGCAACCAATATGAAGTCTGTCTTTTTAGGAACATTGAAATCTAAATGATTGCATTTCCCAATAGTGTGGCAAATGTTATGAAAAAGAATTCACAGTTGATCTGGATGAATTACCATGTAACTCACTCCCTATAAAAATGTCTGAGACATTAATATTCAAGATATTAAAGAGCAGGTAAAGCATTAGATCTTATCCTGCCGAAACAATTAAGAACATTTTTTATTGATAGATCTAACTCCTCATCTTCCTCTAAACCACCCAGTTCAAATTCCAGAAAGTGACACATACAAACATGCATACACACACACACACACACACACACACACACATATTTGGAAGGGAATGTGCTTCTAACTACTGTGTAATTTGTCTTTTAATTTAAGCATATTATAAAATGCATGCACAGTTTTTTTTTCCTGATAAATGTTGGGACTAGGCTGAAGAAGAAATAACTGCTAAGAAGCAAATGTGATAAAAATGAAATCTGCTACATGGATGAGATATGGATTAATTCATATCTCATCCATGAAGCAGACTTTAATTTTATGATATTTGGATGAAAAATATGATTCCAAATCAAATATTGTACTTTACTCAAATATTATGTGTAGGATTTATTGATCTTCTACAGCTTTTGATTTAATATCACATGATGAATTATGGCAAAACTACTGAACTTTACACTTGACTTCTATCCGCTCCTTTAATTTTTAAGATATATGAAAATACATATCTTTAAGTCCAATGCAATCAGAAAAGTTCCAGCATTCAGAGCACTTAAACAGAATTGCATTTTCACATTACTGTCATTTAACTATTACATTTATTCCATTGTTTCACATTTAGATAGTTTAAATTATCTTAAAATGAATCTCATATAGTCAATTAGACCAAATTAACTGCTTCAACCTTTCTATTATCTTACAGTGTTCAGTATAATGAATGTATATTTTACATATGATACTTGGTGCACAAAGGGTTGCCGCTATCATTTATTTTTGTTTGTTTGTTTTAGTGTACAAGTGTTCAATTTATACTTGTAGCAATCAAAGTTTCCAACTTGAACCCAATTGATATGTATCACAGAGATACCTTTATTACTTGTCATATTAATATGGCATTTAATCTAATCAGTGGATACATTTAAAAAAAATAGATGGCTGAAATTAATATTTTTATTAACAGGATTTAATCCACACGCTTATATAAAATAAATTCCCTTACTTTTGCAAGGAAATGATAGAAAAGAAATATACCTTTGTTAAGTACTCTAACCACAGTGATTTATATTCAGAATAAAGTGTAATTCAGAATTCTGCATAGGTCATTCACTTAATTAGAGCACAACAAGAAAACCAGTCTATTAGGGTACACAGATTTATAGTAAAGCGGCACTTAAATACTGAAATCATTTTCTATGTTGAAATGTTGTAGGATGGTGATGTCATCAGCATGTTTTTGTTTGATTCATTCTGCCCTTTCCCAAGAAAAATATAAGATATTACCAATATTTTGAGATGTTATGGCTATCCATTTTTTTAGAGTATGCATTTTTTTGCTAACAGATAGCAAGGTGAGCTCAACTAGGACTCCAAGATCCCTCTTACAGTTATTAATTTTGAACCAGGTATCACCTATGCTATACCTGTGCATTTGTTTTTTCTTGCATAAATTAGAACTTTACTTTTTTCACCATGAATTTCATTTTGTTAGATAGCGTCCATTGTTCAAGGTCCTTCTGTATCTTAAGCCTATCTTCTGGAGTGTTGTCTGTTCTTGCCAGCTTGGTGTTGTCTGCAAATTTGATGAGTTTCCCATCTATCCCCTCATCCAAATCATTGATGAATAGTACTGGGACTAAAATAAAGCTTAGGGATACCATACTGCATACTTTTTTCCATGTACATTCAGTTCCCTTGAGGACTTCACAGTGAGTGACATTGGTCAAGCAGTTATGAATTCATGTGGTAGTGATGCTGTCTAAACCACATTTTTTAATCTTATCACGTAGTAGGTTGTGGTCTACTTTATCAAATGTCTTACTGAAGCCCAAGTAAATTATATCTACAGCATTTCTGTGGTCCACTTATTTTGTCACTTTGTCAAAGAATGAAATAAAATTTGTCTGGCATGAACTGTTTTTGACAAACTCATGTTGCCTTTTTCTTATTACTTTATTTGCCTCTAGGTGTTCACAGATTCATTGCTTGATTATCTTTTACAGAATCTGTCCAGGTATTGAAGTCAGGCTGAAATGTCTGCATTTTCTTGGATCTATTTTTTTTCCTTTTTTAAAGTTGGGAACTACATCAGCTCTTTTTCAGTCCTATGGTAGTTCCCTGTTGCTCCAGGATCTTTGAAAGATATAGTTCAGTGGTTCTGAGTTCACATCATTTCCTTCAGAATTTTGGAGTGTAATCCATCTGGTCCTGGTGATTTGAACTTATCTAGGGTAGACTCTAATAATGTCTCTTACCATTTTCTTGCCACTTTGAATTTATATCCCTAATCTGTTTTTGATAGGTTGGATTGTTTTTTTTTCCTTTTGTGTAAAGATGATGGAAAAAAAATGACTTAAGCCATTCTGCTTTCTTCTTGTTGCTTGTCACCTTCTTGCTACTTTCTCCCATTAATGGACCAATCATTTCTTTGACTTTGTCTTGTTTTTTACATATTTTTCTTATTTTTTACATGATAGAGGATGAGATAGGATATATCTTACAAAAACTGGAATGAAGGTATTTGTTGGGTGACAGGATACTGAATTCTATATGATCTCTATGGATACAACTCTATAATGCTATGGAAGCAAATGCAATAATTACAATTCAGCTAGTTTCTAATTTCAGCCCCAAACAAGAAGCATGCAGATAGCTGAAGCGGTGTTTTTATTTTTCTTTCTTCTACTCTGTTAAATTCTTCCTTTCTCACTACCACCACCCTTGCTCTCTCTTAATAAACAAAATTATATTTGGAACTTTACCTCATACTAAATGGTGAAACATCAGAGTTCTGAAGAACCATGGTATGCAGAATGGGACAGGGTCTTTTGATTTTCATAGTTTTATTAATTTATAATATAATATAACATACAAAAAGAATACAAAAGCAAATATTAGGAAAATTAGGAAAGGAAAAAGGGAAATGGATAGTGTGGGAAAGCAAGGGAAAAAGAAAAAAACATTGAAATGTAAATGTAAAGAAGGGACTATTTATCATCTATGGTGGATGTGTGATAAAGCAAAGAAATATTAGACTAGGATTCATATTTTAATACAGAAAATTCAGAATGGGACAGGATCAAACAACAATAACCAATTTCAAATGCAAGTTCTCATGTAAAAGTGGATATTTTCTAACATGAATGTGGGAGCTAATACACCATGTTTTTGACAACTGCCAGCAAAAGAGATATAAAATTGCTCTACTAATGCCATTTCTCAAAGGTCCATGGGAGATTTCTGAAATTTAACATTTATATAGTTATAGAAAGCAGTTTATTAGTTTTCAAAAAATGTACTGTTTTAAAATCATGAATATATTTATTTCTTAAAGTCCTGGATTTTTGCTAAATTAAGAAGTCTGAGATATAATAAATATGTTTAGAGTTCATGTTTTCTCTTTTCATTCATCAACATCTGTCACAAAAATATTCTAAGTAGAAATGGAGGGGGGGCAATAAAATGAAACAAAAGAGTTTCAACAGCAGAAAGACTTTTTTTCTCTCAGATTAGAGAAATTACTTTTAGAAGAGAATAAATGGAGGTGGTAGAGAAAAGAGAAACATACTTATGACTTTACAGATGGCTGTTTTTCTTAATTATATAGATAACAGTTTAGAATTCCCTAATTGGTCATGCTTCACAAGTAATAGCAGTTTTCCAAGATAAACAAATGTTCATATTTTTCATACTTAATCAGAGAGTTTATGTGCAAAAAAATGGCCACATGTATCATCTATTCTAAGCCTTCTATATTATTTTGTAATAAACTACCATCTGTGGTTTTATTTTACTGAATCTCTGGGATGACCACAGAATTTGATTATATGGCAGATGGCTTTTGGTGGATAAATTTTATTTTTCCCCTAAATAAAGAAGAAAAGTGGCTGATACAAATTATTATTTTCAATAGTTCATTCACTAGTTCATTAGTTCCCTAAAGTAAGTTTATTTGAGCAAATATCTATCTGTATGCACTGTGACTACTCACACCTTTCTTGACTTTGGCAATAGCATGCATTCTGAATGCAAGAATATCATTTGTGGGCAGCATGCAAAATATACAGACTTTGCTTGATTTGTTGGCAGCTTCTCCAGAGAGCTATAAACTTAACATTTCACTATCATAATCTCTGCAATTATTTGTTAAATATCAGTCTAGAAGAAGGAGACTGTGCACTAAAGTTTTATATATGAAAATAAATAAAATTATGCATTTGAGATTCCAGTTTTCCTTTCTTGATTAAAAGAAGATGGCTTTACCTTTTGATGCTCTAAAAAAGAAGTTATTTTGTTTTGGCATCCAACAAATGATAATTCACTGCCATCTTTGCTAATTTACAAATTACATCTAAAACCAAATTCTAATATTCCAAATGGCAGGGATAGTTGAAAAGTGTTCCTTCATCAAATAATTCATAACAGCTTTCAGTTGGAATGCCTACCAACCACATGCTGGAATTACTCAGAGAGAAGGATGAGTATTCTTGGACTTAAAATCTGCATGTTTCAAGTATGTCTTGAAGTAGCCTCAGCTTTCTTTTTATTTTTTAATCATATTTCCATTGATCAGTATGCATAGTAGTATTATCTTAAATTATAGTATGTTTTGTTCCAAAGATGTTTTTTCAAGAAGCAACTGACTCTCTTTGTTTTTCCTTAAAGACATTTCACTTCTCATCAAAGAAACTTCTTCAGTTCTAATCAGTCAGAACAAGAATATACAATTGTTGGAGAAAAACCATTAAAATAATGGACAGACCAATCATGTTGAAACCAGAACACACTGACACTGAAAAATTATACTGTCTTCAAAGCATTATCTATGATAATAGCAGAAATTATAATTGAGAACTATTTACTTTCTTTTTCTCTTCGGTTTTTTAAAATAAATGTTTCCATAGCCTTAGTTTCTTTCTCATTGGGAGGCATAACCAGGATATTATGATTCTTTAGGTGATCATGTTAAATGCTAAAGATGTATGTATTTATTATGTCATTATATGGCATGGATAGATACATACTATGGATTATATACATGGATAGATACATACTATAGAAAAACCTTTACACAGGATAAGACGAGAGACTCTGAACAGAACATGATTAAATAGACTGGCTACAAGTAGCCAAAGAATAAGTTTTCTCAAAGTATATTTTTAACATGCATTGAACAGTACTGGAGTGGAAAAATACTCCTTATTTTTCTATAGCCTGTACTATGTTGATGATAATAGCTAACATAAAATGTAATTTTAAGAATTAATCAACTAACTCTAAATGAAATAACAGTCAATAAATATGCTGTAGATTGACAGACGGTAGAGAAGGAATGAAAGTTTTGGAAAAGTTTTCCAGAGGTTGTGATGTATCTATACCTGTACTCAGATTCATTCATGGAATGGTTTTCTCAGTGATACTCTATGAATAGAAAAATTGGGAATTGAGGAACTAGGATATGAAAAGTATTGACTGTTGGACAATAGTTCTATGAATACCATGGATAGCTAAGAAAGAAAATCATTGAAGTCAATCAAATGTTCTCATTCAAAGGACAAATGACCATGCTCAAATTGTCATATTTTGGACTCATTACAGAAAGAGAAGAAAGAGATTGCCAGCAACAAGGTGAATAGACTCAATTATAGCAGCAATTGGTAGACATGAAGAACTGGCTTGGAGTCAAATCATTCTATAGAAAATCTATTTGGCTGCTAAGAATTGATGCCAATTTGATGCCATATAATCAGTCAATCAACCTGGGTTTTTTTGAACCGAATCTCTAGCATGCCATTCAATTGCTTAAAGGTCTAGAAAAAGTAGTGCACTTGTAATATAAGAGACTGCTATTTCCTACAAGAAAGTAAAAATATCTTCCAACCATTATCATAGAAATAAATATGTTGTAGCTCAGACCAGATTATCCAAGATGAGGTGTCCACAATTAGTTCTTAAATATTAACATTTTAATGATTTAGATTGCATCTGAAATTAATGTGCACAGTATCTAAAATTTTGAGTGGTGTTTGATGGGGGGGGGAATAGGGTTGCCTATGACCATCAGATAATTCCCTTGTATTGGCTTCTGATGGATGTGAGCCAGCTAGAAGAAATCATTGCTTTCATGGTTTCATTCATTACCAGCTAATTAACATGTTTCCTTCTCTTTCTCATCCTTCAATGACTGATTCAGCAAAACATTCAAACTCTTTTCTTTCCACTCCCTCTCTTTTTCTCACCCCTTTTGGCTCTAGTTAGCAATATTGTGTCAGTTATTTCATGTGCTTCTTTGTAAAAACCATAGAGACTAAGCTACAACCCAATATTCATTATGCACTAGTTCATGTTACAGCATAATCTAGTGACACAGGAAAAATATCTTAATGGGAAAGAAATGATCTGAAATGTATGGGAAAAAATTTAAGAACATAATGATACAAGAAATTTCTCAAAAGAAACCGATTATTTAACACAAAAGCAAGGATTTGTTAGAAAAGGAGATAAGATGTTAAATGCTAAAGATGTATGTGAGGAGATAAGAAGTCAATCTATATTTAGAACATCTATGTTCTTTCTATCTGAGAATGTTGGTTCATTAATATGTTTAAAGCAAAATTGGTTTTTCAAAAAAGAAAACCTTTGCCTTGCAAATATACTGTAGCAGTAGAAAAAAACTTAAATAGTATTGAGATTGTTAGGAGTCCTAACCTCTGACTTAAAACATACTTGTGGATACATGTTGTAGTTTGATTTTGTTTCACAGTAGTTAAATGTGTCTAAAGATGGAAGACTTTATTATGAGTCCTTTGCAGTACTCTGATAATTTCTGTTTTAAATGAGATTTTTCATCTCTTTTGGTGAAGCGTTGTGAGATGGTGAAAATGTTATATCTATTACCTGAAAACTGGATATTCTGCATACCATTTTGCCAATTCAGTTGTCAAGATTTATCATTTAGTTCTTGGTAAAATTCTATACTGGTAAATGGGTACTATCCTGCCATGTTAGATACCTTTTTTCTCAGGTTGAAAATGGAAAAGTTGATAGCCTGCATGCTAATGTATTTCCTTCCATTTGTAGACTACACCTATGATTTTCTTGGTTCCTTTGGAGAATCATGCAGGAGTGGTCACCTGGAAGTAGGAAGTGATCAATATGTCACTTTAAAGATGGTTAAGAATGCAGTCTTGAATGAAAGAATGGTGTCTCTAAAAGGCTCTGCCTTAGTAATTGAGTATGTGATAGGAAGCAGATTAACTGAACTATTTTCAATTCTAGTTGATGACATTTATTGGGATTTAGATATGAGAATTATTAGTACTCATGTTTATCTTTGATACTATCAACAATATGTACTTTGGAATCACCAGTGGAAGTTATGGGCACTATGTTTGAAATAGTTCTCTGCTTGCTCAATGGACAGTTGGTGGGGATATGAGTTGAAGAATAAGCTTAGTGGTCTATTATATGTAAAGTGCCACAGGGCTCAATATTTTCCCACTTATTTTAAAGACAAGATGAAACAATTTAGAGAGGTTATCCATCAGTTTAAGATTACTGTAATAACAATGGTGCTCACTTTACATCACCAACTAGGGAATGTTCTTACAGTGAGGTCAAAATCTGGAAATTTCTAGAAATTGTTGGGTTCTAGAAACAAACTAAAACAAAACCAAGTAAAATGGAACTGCTGTTAGCCTTTTGAGTGATATATCATCTCCAAAGTTGCTTCTAGTAATGATAATATTATCCCTGAGTAAATCCATGACTTGGGTCTTCCTGCCTCATAACTATTCTTCAATGCATAGTGGATGTTCTGGCTATGTTTCCTTTTTCTACATTCAACTGGTACACCTGAGCAAAAGAGGTTCTTACAATTGTAACCCAGGGTCTTATTGTCAACTAGCTAGATTACTATAATGGTTCTCCTTCAAGACCAATCAAAAAGGTCAGTTGGCACAAATTCAGCAGACCATGTGTTAACTGACCATACATACCCCATGCTATGACCTTTCCTTTGGTTCTAAGTAAGTATCTAGGTAGGATTTTACTTATAAAGATCTTGTAATTTGGCATGGCAGTGCCTTTTAAAAGTAGAATTAAAATGTCTAATCTATCAATTTTTTTTATAATGCCCCATTATTTGGATTTCTGGAGGTGGAAATGTATTTTTCTGTGCTGATCCCTAAATTATGCAAAAGTGTTCCCTAGGAAATTAAATTTGCTCTGATTTTGTTAGCATTCTAGAATCAGGTTAAAATGGAGAATCTTTGGAAGATTTTTAACTAGCTGAATAATGTCATGGGGAATTTAAACTTTCTGTGATCTTGTTAGCATTCCAGAAGCATGCCATCTTGCTTGACCTGCTGGAGAAATCAAAGAGATAAAATGAGCCTCTGCTGAAAGGGAGCTTTCAGGTACAGGCAGAGTGGGAGATTATCACTATCCGAGTGATAAAAAAAAAGAGAGAGAGAGAGAGAGAGAGAGAAACTATATAATGTCCCCTCCCCTACTTTTCCTTCATTATATTTTCAAGCATGCTCTTCAGACTTAATTTAAGATATTTCTGTCTTATGAAGCTTGAAGGAAAAATGTATTATTCAGAAGCACCAGTCCTCTGATGAAAAGCTTGTTACTATTTTAGCAACAGAGACATTTCACAGAATAAGCTAATTTATCTGTGCAATATATATGTTTGAAAAAAAAAACCCTATCTAGAATATGAATTCTAAATAAAAGCTTCTGAAAACTTTTCCTTACCTTTAAAATATCAGATCTGATGTTTGAAGAACAATTTGTTTTGCCACAAGTAAGAGTATTACATGAACCTGGTTTCCACTGAGAATAAAGGGATAATTTTTAATTACAAACATAAAGTTTAGCATAAACTTTTACAACTACAGTTGATTGGTTGATTTTTTAAAAAAAAATCTTCCCAATATGCTCCGCAATTTAAAAATTATTGCTCTTTCTAAAATGTATTGTTGTTGTACCTTACATTATTGTTTTAAAGCAGCTAAAGATATTGATGCTAAATTTTTCTATAGGGTAATATTTTGTTATTTATTATTTAAAGAATTTATATGACTACCCAATTCAAAGATAGTAATTCCAGTTACTACACCAACTTAAACAAAAAAAGTAATAAATGTTGTACAATTAAAATCCAAAATCTTTAACAGGTGATCAGAAAAACTTATTTAATCTCTTTCCAAGATTTTTGACCCTTTTGTTAATTTTTTACCTGGCTGGCTAAGGCTATTATCTCTTCAACAATGCCATGTCTTGAACTAAAATAGCTATGGAATAGAATTTTACACAAATACATGCAAACAAGGGTTTTGTTCCAAACTCACAACAAAGCAGTCACATTGCGATGTCCTATGTACCAACAGAATAAGATTTCAGATATGTCAATTTGTCAAGAATAATGCAAGTTAAAACAAGTTTGTTGTTTTCTTGATTTTCATAACTAACCTCAAAAAAGAAATATATAGAGTAATATTGATTGACTATGTGCTATCCAATCAATGTTGTCAACTCTTAGCCACCACACAGATAGACATTCAGGATGAATTGTCCCTGGCTCTTCAAGTCTTCCAACAGTGCACCATCACTACTATGCTAAGTCCATCCACCTTCTGGCCAATTATCCATTTTTCTTTCTCTTTTCACATTTCTTAGCATTATAACTTTTCAAAGAAGCTGAATTTGAAATATGATATATTTTAATAAATATAATTTGATCCGGCCCATTTGTGCTGAAAAAAGAATTAATGAATTAAATTGTTGTGTTACCTTTGCATGATTTCTTAACTATTAAAGACATTTTTCCAACACCAAAAATTTGTGCAACTTTTGCTTACATATAGTGTCATGGAAAAAAATAATTAGCTGCAAAATTCTGATATTTATAGGTACAGACACATCACAGTATCTGAATATCATTTCCAAGGTTTTCATTACTAAGCCAACAAACATTGTGGCTTATTGTATGACTGATAGTTCCTTGCTAGTTGATCTTTAGAGTCAGAAACTATCCATTACTTCAATAACTTCATTATTAATTCTAAGGTTGTTAGCTGTATGTCTTCTAATTCAGCAGCTTCCCACCTTTTGGGCAACTGGGACCTGGACAGAGGTTTTTCCTTGGACTGGACAGGTTGTGGTTTCACGTACTGCCTACATCCCACAAATGGGGCTTCACTTGTTTGCATGGCCTGCTTTCTGATATGCTGTGGACTGATGCTGGTCCATGGACTAGGGGTTGGGAACCCCTGTTCTAATTAGTTTGATCTTTGTATTCAATCTTACTGTCATTTTTTTTTTCCTCTGCACTCCTTGATTTTCATTATTAAAGCTTGCAGGTCATTTACAAATTCATATATCATAGTCAGGATAGTTGACAAATATTATGGCATTTCTTCCTCCAACTTAAATCTCTCTCCCCTCCTTGGAAGAGCTTTATAGCTCATGCTGCCTTAAGAAAATTCAAAATATTCTGAAAGATCCATCACACCCTGGGCACCCTTTCTTTGAACTATTACCATGTGGCAGACGGTACAGGACAATAAAAACAAGGACAAACAGGCTGAAAAACAGCTTCTATCCCAGGGCAGTAACTCTGT
>JAOYMU010000302.1:25270057-25288533 GCA_025802295.1 Psammodynastes pulverulentus | reverse complement strand
ACCCTATAGCTATTTATGCAAGACTGGGCAACTTTCCAACAAATGGAATCTGTAACTTTTTCCAAAACCCCACAATAAGTTTCCCAGTAGTATAAATCAATGAACACATGTGCAGTATCAACAGTTGCATGACTTTTTTCTCAGTGAAAATACAATAAATTAATCTACTTTATGTTATCAATAGACTTGGAAATATTCAGAATGATTATGCCACTTGATACTCTTTACCTTCAGTATTACACAAATACTTTTTAGTGTGGTTGTGGAGACTACACTAGTGGAGACTAGACTATAGATTACAATGTTCAGAAGGTTTTATTTTATCTCCCTAGCCTGTTCAATATTTAAATGAAATTGGTTGAGGAATTTATTTGCAACTATATTGATCCTTACTGTACAATTCTAAGGTCCTGCTTTATTAGAATAGTACTGGTAATTTTATGCTACAGTTTTAATATTGTTTTGCCGTTGTTTTGTTTTGGTCAATTTTTTTAGTTGTCATCAGTGCTTGCCAAAGTAAAAAGTAAAGCATAAATCTAAGAAATAAATACATAATCTAGGGCAGGTATGTTAAACTCAAGGCCCATGGGCCAGATCCAGCCCACTGGGTGCTTAGATCTGGCCCATGGGGCCAGCCTGGAAACAGCAAAGGATTGGCTTGCAGTGCCTCTGCCAAAAAAATGGAGTTTTCAGAAAAAAATGGAGTTTTCTCTGGCAGAGGCACCCCGGTTTTCGCTGGCAGAGGGCTGTAGGAGGCCTCCGTGGCCAAAACAGAGCAGCGATGCACATGGCTCTTTCATGCTTCATTTTCACTGGCAGAGGACTAGCAAAACAAACTAAAAACAAAAGGAGAAATTTTTCCCCTTTTGCATTTGAGAATGCAAGAAGGGACAGGAAAGGAGGAAGGGAAAAAGAAAGACAAAGAAGAAGAAGGGAAGATGGGAAGAGAGCAAGGAAGGAAAAATAAAGAAAGGAAAAGGAAGAAGAAAGGAGAATCAAATTGGAAGGAAAAAGAAGAAAAGGAAGGAAGGAAGGAAGGAAGGAAGGAAGGAAGGAAGGAAGGAAGGAAAGTGATGAAAGGTCTAGTTCTGCCTTAGCATTTGGCCACCAAGGTGCCCCAACATGAGTTATGTCAAGCTGGCCATGCTCACCATGGATTCACTCCCAGCCCTCCAAGGTCAAACACAACCCTGATGTGGCGTCAATGAAATTGAATTTTACACCCTGATCTAGGGATATGATGGACCAGAAGTTAAAGATGCTGAGCTTGTCAACTGGAAAACTGACAGGCCAGGTTTAAGACCAGAGTGCCATGCAATGGGGTGAGCTCTCATTCCTGCCCCAGGTCCTGTTCTCCTAGCAGTTTGAAAGCATGCAAATCAGAGGTGGCATTCTACCAGTTTGCACTGGTTCAGCCAAACTGGTAGCTAAAAAAACTCCAACAATCACCTGAGAAGATAAAAGAGTTCCTCTCAGCTGATTGGTGCATGCATGGTAGTACCGGTAGCAACCCATCCCTGATCTAAATGCAAGTAGATTAATAGATACCACTTCAGTGGGAAGGTAACAGTGTTCCATGTGCCTTTGGCATATAGTCATGCTGGCTACATGACTATGGAAAATGTCTTCAGATAATGCTGGCTTCCTCGGCCAAGAAATGGAGATGAGCACCACACCCTAGAGTCAGACACAATTGGACAGGGAAACCTTTACCTTTACTTTTTATTCTTAATCTGGAAGAGTAATATGCTAACTTTGAACTTCGAATATTAGTTGGACTTATTGCATCATCATGGTACAAGCAATATTTGAAACACCTAAAATTTAGGCAAGAATACTGAAGGGATGCAAAAAAGCATTAGAAAGTATTTTTACATTCATACAGTACTTAAGCAGTAAACACTATATTTACTGTAAAAGTTCTTTTGATCACTATGTTACTTAGCATCAAAGATATGGCCATTTTGTATTTTCCTGCCACATTCAAGCAATTCACTTCTCTAGTTCATTTGTAGGTAGCTGTTTAAAATAAGTAATATACTGTAGGTCAGTGCTGTCCTCTGTACGAAGGCTTTATCATATGTCAGGAATTGGATTTGAGAGCTTTTGAACTCAAAGTATGGATTTATACAGTTATATGTAATTAATAGAATTATCTATTGATAGAGTGCACTATTAACACCATTGACAAAACCATCATTGAACCCACATCAGTGAGACTAGTTATGATTTATAAATTATTTTCCTTTAAGCTTTATTATTTTGATAGCATGATTACTTGAAAATGGAAAATTAAAATGGAAAATGGGATCCTCAATATATATATATTACTAGCATACAACCCCTTACCAACAATCTGAACCTGCTAGGAATTAAAGATGCTTCACGGTTTATCCCAGGAAGGTTACACCAAAAAAAAAAAGTTCCACCTAGTTCAAATATGACAAACAAAATATACACAGATTTGTGAGGGAGGATTGGATTTTTTTTGTTTTTGTTTTGGGGCACTATCATGATTGTGAACTACATTTAGACTGATCATAAAAGTACAATAGAAAAAGAACCACTGCTTCTTTCTTCCATTCTGTTTGATATTATCAATGTCTCACTTATTTAGATAAATATTAATTTGAATCATTTGTTTTCATGATTATTGCATGATTGTTGGTTTGCTTTGCCATTACTAAAATCACCTTGCTTTCTATCCTATTGCCTTGAAATGATTATTGTGAACATTCTACTCTCCCTCCCACAGTTTTTCTTCTTACACTGACTATAAATGAGGCTTTTTAGCCTAAATGCAATCCAAACTGATATATGTTTTTCCTTCACTAATAATATAAAACACTTTGTAAGTAAATAAGGAAGAGGAGAAAGAATGTGAATCAAATATAATTATAAAAATTGTCAACATTGTTATACTAGGAATTCCTTTTTTCTCAGAGTCAAAGAATAGAATACATATTGTTATAATTTACTAGGGGGAAATCTCAATCTTCAGTTTCCATCTCCATAGCTCCACCCTCCTTGACAGTTTATGGGAGGAAATAAGTATCTGTCTAAATTTAACTTATTTCAACCATATGTCATTCTACCATTTAAAAAGTTTCTTTCTCTCTCTGGATATATATATAAAATTTCATCAGCAATTTCCTCTAACTTTAGCATTTTGTATGTACTTTTCCCTTGTTTACAGTTTTGCATAAGTATCTCACTTTCTAAAACATACAAAGATACAAAAACCAAAAATAGTGACTTAACATTTGTTTCTCTGTACTATTTTAATTACAAAATCAAATGAATCCTGACATTTTTGTCTCCACTACTAAGTTACTTGTTGTATCAATCCAACAGAAAAAAAAAAGAAAATAAATTATTGATTTCAAACATTTCCTGCATAATTCATTGTTTACTATTGGCCTCATTAGACTGTGGCCAGTTCCTATATCCTGCTTGTTTCTATGCTGTTGACTGGCATCCTATCATCTGCCAGTCAAAATTATGTTGGATAAGATTTGAAAAAGCAACAAAAATATTAAACGCAAAAATATTCAACATATTCTATTCATTGAAATCATATCTGTTTATGACCTAGGCCTACTTTTAAAAGAGGTTGTCATCACATCTCCAGTTTACCGACATTGCATTGTCTTCAGGGCAACTCATTCTGAAGATCTGAGGTTTCAAATTAATTTAAGAAATAAAGCAGAAAAGCACTTTAACAAAGCATTCTGTTTTCACCTTGTCTGCCTTGAAATTTAAGTGTAATCTGAGAACAACTCAAACTTTCCATTTAGTTTTTGATTATGCATTTAACATTAAAGAAACAGCTTTAGGTTTCTAAAGTTACAAGTGATTTAGTTCTTTTGTTACATCCACAATATCAAAAGTAATGGGGACAAAAACATTGATCAAAGGGATCTGGCTAACTACGTGTGATAAAAATTGACTCATTGGATTAAACAGAGGAATTGAACACAGGGAGAGAACAAATGAAGAATCTTCTTATGTAAAAAGGGCGGTTATAGTATAATCAAAACTAACAATATTACCTTAGGCTTTTAAACTGTTTTATAAAATCTTGCCTGGTAAAGCTTGCTTGTAATTGAGGGACTATTTGGAAGTAATTGTGAATACAATTTCTACTTTACCATCAAAATGGTGACCTTTGATTCTCTAAAATGTTGGCAACAATAACAGGTTGGAAATAACTCAATATAATGATATTAAAGAACAAGAGTATGAAAAATACAAACTTTGGTAGAAACAGAATATTTATTTCATCTATTTCAAATCATTACCTTAATACAGATTATATAATATATATGAAAGCTACTTTTTCCTGAAAAAATGTAAGCAGGAACAAGATGAGATCTCTGATTACAATCATGTGTACACATTTAAATCAGCAATGCTAATTACAGTATAGTAAAAAGATACAAATGTGATCTGGATTATGTATAGTATACTGTTATGGTTTTGGAGAGGCAAAACTGAGGCTGGTGCCTAAAAAAGAGATTAACTTAAAAACAAGACCAAATAATAAGACATGGTATCATGGTAAACCACCAAGGTTAACCAAGAGAAGAAAAATATATTAGGAAGTGTGACTATATTTTTTGTAAGGACGAATCCACTTCTTGTCATGTCAGAGAGCCAGCCAGTATTGATCCTAGAAGATTAACTCTAGAATTGGAAAGATTATTTTAAAGGATGGGGAAAAGTGCTCAGGAAATGAAAAATAAGGCAATAGGTACCCAGAGTTTTCTAAAGGAAAGGGCTTATGAGAGATCAGAGTTTTAAATCAAATAAATTAGCATCCTTTTTTTCCTATGTGGAACTTAGGCTAAACTACCAACAGAACTTATCATGTTGTGGCCATTCCCTACAAGTTCATAGTTCTGCCTTCACTGCTGCACATTTACATTGGAAAAAGTGTGAAAATATAAGTGCTTAATATTCTTTGTTCTTTTGGATCTACCGCAAGGTTTATGTCATTATAGAACAATATGTGGTATTAACTGAACCAAATAGTTTGTCCTCTCTTATCCAATCAGATGAAATCTATTATTCTTCAGATAAAATAATCCGCATGAGCAATTTCCAAGAAAGTACCGCAGTATGTCATAAGAAGCTGCCAACTGGATGCTTTTGCAAAGCACAATCTGCTTGTGGCTTGCACCCAGCTGGTTGTTTAAACTAAATAATTTCCTATATTCAGCAGAATAGGAAATTAATGTGGGCAAGAAGGGCTAATATCTTGTCCATTTGTATACAACTAAAGAAACTATCTTCGTGCATAGTTTCAACGATATGCAAAGAAGAAGAAAAAGAACAATTATGCTGCTGCTCACTACTCCCGTTTTGTAATCTTCCTTGCATTTTCATCTTTTGAAGTAGAAGTTTATACTCATGAATGTAGTCTGCATGATACAGAAATCAAAGCTTGTTATAAATCAAAGGAATTTTTCATATAAGAAGTTTGCCCTCAATGTGAAAAAGACAAAGACATGATGGTCGACTGATCTAACAAGTTTGTTCTCACTTTTTATTCTCATCATCGCTATATTTTAGAATTCTTCTAGCAGAACTATTATATGCTGCAGTTACTAGTCTGTAACCAATACATTTAGATACTTTTAACATTGTTTTCCAATTCCCCTATCCTTTAAATTCTGCCCAAACTTTCAGATGTAGGAATTTTCAGGAAAAAAATATACATAAGACTGAAATAAATAAGGTGATAACCCTGATTTGCTTGAGACGGATAATTTTCCACTAAAATAGTATGCCACAGGAATTTGTTACCTTGTCCAGTCATATTAGATACACAATCATATCAAATTAATAGAATGTCTAGATTTAAATATAACACTAAAGCATAAATAGTGATTTACAAACCACAATGGCTGGGTTCATAAACTTATAATGCAAAAATGAAAGAAACCATACGTGGCTTAAAATATGTGAACTTACATGAACTCAGCCATTGTGCTCAGGTTTATTTCTAAGAAATGTATAAAGAACTGTGGCCTAAGGCTGCTTGGATTGTAAATTGCTACACTAATATTCATTAACATATCAAAGGATTTAATTATCTCTACCTAATATAGTAACCAGCGTGATATTGCATAGCTATTCTCAGGCTAACAATCATTTGGAAAGTTCAGGTGAAATTGAACTATAAATTTTCAGCCAAGTTATAAATATTATATTCTAAATTAGGAATAGAATGTTTTTCACAAAGTAATGAAATGTAAGCCACCATTTTCTTACAATTATTATACTTTTATTGTAATTCAGATCTTTTTTTGTACCTAATAGATTTTTTAAAATCTAAGAAACTTTCAATAGACAATAAAATGGCCAGTATTGCCTTTGGTACTCTTCAAGCTTGGTTAAGCTTAAACCTTCTAAGTTTTACATTCTATTTCATTGATAATATAGTTTATTTTCTGTTTGCAACAAAACAGACACACTCAGAATATTCGGTATCATGATTAGCAAAGCTCAAGTGTGGTTCAATTGTTCTATCACAACCAAAAAGCCAGTGTATTTATTGAAGCTTCCTGCTCATAGCAGTATTAATCCTTGTTTCCTTCATCAGTGATAAAGAGGAAGTGGTAATTGCATGGTAAAGCATAAAGGGATGTGGGAGTCAGTAATTACCACCTGGATGAAGTGCTAAAATTAAGCATCCTTCTCCATGCTGATCATCCACAGCTATCTTCCGCACAAGATTCTATCAAACCTAATATATGGTGAGCTTCCTTTTTAGCCCCTCCCCATCCATGATAGCTGCTTCAGTCAATGTACAGGTGCTACCCTCTGAGAGAAGGTATTTTGTTATTGGTTGATGTTGTTGATCTTCCTATACCTACCTGCAGTAAAAAGATGTTGCTGATAGCTAAACAGTTGCTCTTGTGGTCAGAATCACTCAGTATCTTTACCTCTATTAATCCATACCTTGAAGGCACAATGTAGCATAAACCTCAAGCTCAAAATTGAAGTATTCCCACATTACATTGCTGTCTATTGCACAGCATTGTTGCTTTTTGTGGTAATGGGTAGTCTAGTAGTGCATCAAAAACCATCAACAGTTTTAGAAAGGAACAGCTCCTTCTGATCCTCTCTGTCAATTCCTGAGCTGATAACAAAGGAGACTGGGCAAAAAGCAGTCATCATGACCTCACTCACTGTGCAAAGTCCATACCTCAGCACTGAGCCTTTCTTCAGCCTCAATTATAAGAATGTCACAGTATGGCAGTACTACTGATCTAAGAGTAAACAGGAATGTTAAGTAAATCAAGCTTTCTTACATCCATCACTTTCCCCTTCTTTGATCAGCAAATCTTAGTCTGACGCTCCCTCCAATTTCCTCCAGGTAAATGGCCAACATTTGTCAGATATAGCTTTTCAATGTTGAATGTATTAACTAGCTTCAAATGAGGATTGGAATAAGCACTTAAGCTTCTCTTTTGAACAAGCAAACAAACAAACAAAAATACAATGTTTTTATTTAATGCCTGTATGTTTGTATTTACGTGTGTCCAGCAAATAGCAGTGTTATTACAACCAATGTTTGTATTGGTTCCCTAATGGGAAGAATTAATTTCCCCCAAAGCAAGCAGGCCTAATTTTTGTGATGCAATTTTAATGGTGGAATAGATTTGAAAAGCAAATTTCTTTGACCTACTCCACTACTTTCCACCATACTAATTTAAACTTGAAATTGGATAAGGAACACAACTGAACTACCATAGATTAGGGCTAAGGAGGGTTGTTCATAGCTAGAAAACCAGTTACAGTCACCAGCAAAAATAGAAACAGTGAGTCACAAGCAAATCCATTTTCATACATCCTTAACAACAGTCCCAATTTTTCTCCTCTTACCTTGTTAGTGACAGTAGTCAGAACCAGACTGATGACTTACTGTGTAATACACTTCTTAAATGCATGTTGTTTTGCTCCAATACACCACCCATCCCAACCAGATCACACCACTCAGTCTTAACAAATAGCAGTAGATGTAGGTGACCAGCACCTATTATTATACTAGTAGAGTCAATAAAATTAAAAGTGTAATAGTCCAATACAGGAGGAAAAATAACTTTGCATCAAACAGAACCAGACAGAACCTTAAAATAATACTACTTGAAACAGGTTGTTTGCTTCCATTTTAACATAGCAGTGCTTTAAAGAACGAAATGCTCAAAACAGCCATTTTAAGCTTAAACTGATTAATATTTGAACAATTTTTTATATCCCTGCTTTTTTTTCCTCTGCTTTTCATCTGGTGAACTTTTGTACTGTAAATTATTGATATATAGACTCAATTTACACATTGCACAAAGCCACAACATTGTTAATTACATTTTGTTGAATAAATCACAAGTTGCTGAGTTCACATCGCCCTAATCATAAAAATAGGGAATACAGATAGCAGGAAATCTATTTGCAATTGCTTAATTTACAAATAAGCATGAATTTGAACAAAGGTTGAACTTATTCACATATATTTCTACAGGTGCTCCTCAACTTATGACTACAAGTGTGCCCAAAATTTCTGTTGTTAAGTGAAATATTTCCCTCCATTTTATGACCTTTCTTGCTACAGTTGTAAAGTGAATCACTGCAGTTGATAAGTTAGTAATCCAGTTGTTAAATGAATCTGGCTTCACCATTGACTTTGCTTGTGAGAAGGTCGCGAAAGGCCTTGGGACAAAATGAACCAGCTGCCAAGCATCTGAATTTTGATCACATGATCATGGGGATGCTGCAAAGGTCATAACTGTGAAAAACGGTCATAAGTCATATTCTTCAGTCTCACTGTAACTTTGAATGGTCATTAAATGAACTGTTGTAAATCGAGGACTGCCTGTACTTGTAACTATTTTTTCCCTTTCTGACCAGTATGTGTATGGTTATAGTTATAGTTATTCCTGTTATCTCATATAGACTACCTTATTCTGTATGAGATAATAGGAATAACTATAACTCTTCTTTACTTATGTCTTTTTATGTCTCTCTCTATTTCTCAATCAGTGTGCATTCTCTGGTATCCACATCTGCTGAGACTCTTATTTTCTTAGTTTCATCATCTTCTCCCTTATTATATCCATACTACCACATGAATACCAAGGTTTTAACCTGATGGAAGACTGGAACCCTAAACACGATCCCTAATTGTTCGCATCATGGAGCATGCATACACTGAAGCCAGCATTTTAATTGGGTTTGAAAGTTTATTGCTAAAGATACAGTGGTCAGAAAGTTGGTTTTGCAGTCTTGTTGTCATTTGCTAAGATTCAGTTTCAATTTGTTTCATCCCATGAAGCTCCACAGCCTCTAAACACCAGATTAAACTTCAATATCATCTGTGGGCCACCTGGAGTGACAATATATACTGGAATATTATCAACATATAGACAATACCTCTCCCTAGACTGACAGATGATGGCTTTATTAAATGCTAAACAGCAAAGGAGACTCCTGTGATATTCCATAATGAAGCAACCACATGCTCAACCTCTCCCCCACAGCTATTGACTAGAATTTCCCACTTAGGTATCACTCCTACAGTGATAATGGTCCCGTGTTAATCACTTACAGGATTTTTTCAGACTTCTCCAGCCATAGGAATGATAATATAATAGCAATAAGGTCTTATATCACCTCAAAAACAGAGAATGGGACTAACATATGAAGCAAAAAGATCTTTAAGTGAAGATGGGAGAAATGACCTCAGTCAAATTGTATTTCCAAGTAATTATTTTAAAAGACAAAAAGACAAATACAAGACTAAATGTCTATGGCAGATTATGCTGATTGAACAGAAAAGTTACAAGGTGATTTAAAGGACATTGGGGTAACTGATATCAAAATGAATGGGAGACAAAGCATATCAATACCACATTTTTCTGGGATGAAAACAGAGCACAGGGCTGCATGGGGGTGGATCCTGACATCTTACTTCATAAATGAATAGAAATTTTTTAAAAAGCAGTCTGAGTATTTTGCAGTTCAAAGGGAATTTTGCCAGTAAGACATATACACCAGATTTGAGAGCATATCCCAGTGGATTAGCCCTAGCCCAATTCAAGGTAAAGGAAGTTGATTTCAGAGCATCAGATCAAGTTGTTGAAATGAGTCAAATAACCTTTTCGTGAACTTATAGTACTATATTCTTGTGCATTTTCGAATATTGTTTCTATCAGCTTTGGTTGTTATGCAACGATGAGAGATAATAAACTCTACTTCAGCAATACCTGGTAGGCTAAAGGTTGGATATCTTTCACTAAACTGTTAGTTCTCATCCGCTGAAACAAAGGTTAAATATATGCAATTATATTTCCTTGGATTTATCCCCACCCATTTCCTTTTCCTTTCTCTGATGCCTTTATTGTATTCCCAAGGCAAGGGTGTAGGGGAATTAGCTTCTTTTACTTACTAAAACAAGATGTGCAAAGATAGCATATTTCTTTTTCTGGCCCTCCAACCTTGATTATAACTTCATTTTGAAGAAATGTAAGTGCAGAACCCTTTAAACTTGTATAGATCTATGAGCTGGACTTTGGAAAGCCAGCTTCTGACATCTTTCAATGTCCTCTCAATGCTTATTATTCTCTTGATGACTTTCTCTTGCTCTTTTATACTTATCTGCATTTTTCTTAGTTCATCATAACAGGCAGAGATGCCTTTATAACTTTTATTGCTTCTATTATAGTTAAGCATTTTTAATATGGTATTCCTTTTTTAAATATACATATAATATTTGTAGTATGTATAAGGACACTATTTTCACTTGTTCTATTTTATAATCAATTTTACAAACATTAACAATAAATGTGATATAAGTGTCTGAAATATGAACTTTACAGAAAATATTTTCTCATTTAATGGAAGGGAAAATAGAAATTAGAATAGTAATGTTATGAAACTTACAAATGTTAGATTCAATAAAAAGATATTGAAAATAAACTGCCAATATCATACTAAATTTATACAAATTGTAATATGTTCACATTTGCGATACTGTCACTGTCTTCTCATCACAGCTTATAAAAATAATATTTTAATTATGAACAAGTACAGTCATTCTCATCTTCCACTACATTGGATTGGTGGGAAGGAGATGTTGCCTTTTCACAGGCCCAAAATTACCCAGCTATGGTCTCATAGTCTATGGAGATTCTCAGTTATCCAGATCATGGTTGTCCCAAAGGTGCTTTTTCAAGAGGCAACTGGACTTTCTGATTTTTCTTTGAAGATGTTTCGCTTCTCATCCAAGAAGCTTCTTCAGCTCTGAGAAGCTTCCTAGATGAGAAGTGAAACATCTCCAAAGAAAAACCAAAAAGTCCAGCTGCTTGTTAAAAAAGAACCTTTGGGACTGTCTCATAGTGTTTTACAACCCTACCTACGTGGTTTACAATATTAGCATATTGCCCCCAAGAATCTGGGTCCTCATTTTACTGACCTCGGAAGTATGGAAGGTTGAGTCAACATTGAGCTGTTCAGAATCCTGGAATCAGCAGTGAGTTAGCCTGCAGTACTGCATTCTAACCACTGCATCACTAGTGGTTCTTATAAAGTAAAATAAAAAATAAAATAAAATAAAATAAAATAAAATAAAGTAAAGTAAAGTAAAGTAAAGTAAAGTAAAGTAAAGTAAAGTAAAGTAAAGTAAAGTAAAGTAAAGTAAAGTAAAATCAAGTAAAAGAGATAATAGGCAGGTTTAGGCAACCCAGTAGCTGTGTGGTGAATGGTATGATATCGTGAGAATTACAAGATATATGATGGTCATTGAGTTGCCAATCTCATTTGGGATTGATAAAATGATGTGAACAACTGAATAAAATGCTTCCCTCCCTTCACAAGGACTTATTATCACACATTCACCTGAGTAACTGAGTCTTGAAAACTAGACAGTGAAGGAAACTGCATATACAACCTCTATTCACCCCTACTCTCTTTTCTACTTCTGCACACTCAACTGGAATCTGGAAGTGATTGCAAATGCATTACTTTGACTACTAATGTAGTCCTCTGTCTGATCATGACCACTAATATACAAGTTAATGGATTATGTGAATACCTGTTCTCATGTTCAAACCAAATTAGGGCTGCCTTTGGGTTCCCATCTAATCACATGAATATTAGAGAGAATGATAGGTAGGACTAGGACATTTGTCTGTTCTCTACCAGTTTTATACCTTTGCTGTATTTAAGCAACTGCATGAAGGCTAATGAATCTGAATATCAGTATCAGTTTTCCTCTGTTAGTAAATTTAATCAACTTTTTTGAGACCATCAGAAACATGTAATTATATGCTGTGAAGTACTGTATCTTAGTTGTATCTTTATTTATTCTACTATTAATTAAGATTTCAAGAAATCAAAAATCAAGCATTTACGCTTAGAGTGTAAACAGGTTTATTTAATATTATATTTTTCTGATGCATTAAAAATGCCATTTATGAATGCAGTTAAAGTTTCTTCAAGGGCTAAGTGGTTCAGGACATTCTTATTATGATGGATCTCAGGTGTATCATTTTGCTTCTTTTTCTTTTTAATTGCTTGGCAATGTCCTTTGCTCAATAGGTATCAGGAAAGATAACTATGACAGCATATATTGTTCCACAGTGCACACTTAATGAGCAGCGGATCCACTTTGCATACCTATTAAAAAAACTAATGATAGAGTTTAAATCATGGCAGTGAAATCTGCTTGCATTTACTGAAAATAATATAAAAGAACATTTGAATAGTGCTTTTAAAAGAACAGTAGCTTTTGTTTTAGAAAGACAATGAGCAAATATATGAAGCAAAGATTTATGGGTAGTGAAATCTGTCAGAATAAAGCATCAGTCATAAACACAGTTGTTCACAAAACTGTAATTTGAAAATCTAGTGAGAAATCTGATTTTTAAAAAAAGCTGAATGTTATACAGAAGTTTTCTCAACCTTATGCTAATCATTGTTTGGGCAAACAGTGGACTTAGGGAACATGGAAATAGCAGAATCAATCCAAGATTCATTTTAATATAGACACTATGAGATGTTTCTTAGCTCAGATTTGAGCTACAAAGATAGATTTTTGCCATGAGGTTATGGGAATAATGATAATAACAGTTATCCATTCAATACCACCCTATTAAAATTATGTTTTGAATTTTTTAAAATGATACTGGTGTAAGATAAATTATTATAAAAAACAAACAATATTTATTTATTAATTTTTCTCTCTGTTCATTGTTTCCTAGACCTCAAATTTAGTATTACATCTCACAATTCAGTGTGAGAAGCTGTCATTTTAATACTTACTTTTTCAATCTAAGGGAAATTCAATTTATTACATAAAACAGAAGATTGTATTTTATTGATGTAAAGCATGGGTATCAAGCTCATAGTGTCACTAAGCCATCATGTGACATTTCACAAAGTGTTTTTCTTTCACGGAGCTGGGGTGAGTATGGCCTGTGCATAATGCATCCAGCCCATGGGCTACCAGTTTGACATCCCTGATGTAAAGTATAACAATTGTATATGACCTTTGGTCTCTTATATTTCGAACCATATTGCCAAGATTTCTTTTGAAAGATCAGAATGGTGCTTATGGAAATAAAAGTTAGATTTTGAAAAAGCAGGAGGGACAGTATTGACACCTATAAACTTTGACATTGGATAAGATACCTAAGAAACTAGACAAAAACCAAACAAATGGATAGCCAAGCAAATCAATCCTAAAATCTAACTTGAGGGGGAAATGATGAGATTCAAATTATCCTATTTCAGAAATATTTTATTAAGTTCATGCTCTCTGGAAAAGGTTCTAATCAGTGGTGGATTGCAACCGGTTTAACAACTGGTTTGGTGAACCTGCACTTTGCGCGCATGCACAGTGTTTAAAAACTGCCCATTTTAAGCTTAAAAACTTACCTTCTATGTCAAGGCTGGTGAGTAAAACAGTTGAGGTGCAGCAATCCGCTGTGCTGCGTAATCAGCTGAGCTAAAAAACAGGGAAATATAGGACAGGAAAGGGCAGGGGCAGGTGGGCGGAGCCAACTGCTCACTGGAACTACCGGTTCACTAGAACCGGTCCAAACTGGCTGAATGCCACCTCTGGTTCTAATGCTGGGAAAGGTGCAAGGCAAGCAAAGAAGTTTATGACCAGAAGCAAGGTGGATGAATTCAGTTACAGTAGCAATGAGTGCATATTGGAATACCAAAAGGACCAGAATAAGGACACATTGTCATAGGGAAGTAGTATTTATATGGTTGCTAAGAGTTAACACATAATTTGATAATGCATATGCAATCAATCAATCAATCAATCAATCAATCAATCATTTTATTTAATATTCAGCACAAACAAAATACCACCAGAAATTACAATTAAAGTATATTTAAATAACTCAGTTGTATGGATAGCCAGGAGAGATCACAAACAAGGCTGGAAATGAGGCTAAGAGATTTATTTTTAGTTTATGTAGTTTAAGTATGTATGCAGTAAATACATTAAGTATATATTAAGTGTATACACTATATGGAAGAACTATTCAAATAGATGAATTGACTCTAGCCATAGAAATCAAATTAGTGAATAATATTTGTTTTATCTTCTCATGGAAATTTAAATTTCAGTATCCAACCTTCCATCTGATTAAACAATTCCTTTAATCAAAAACAATACTCAATGAACTATGCCATTTAAAATCTAATGTTCTACAACAGCAGCCCCCAATGTTTCCACCTTGGTGGCCCGGCATGGCGGGGAGTGAGGGAATGGTTCTGTGCAAGCAGCAGGCATATGTGTGAGCACGTGCCGCTCCATTTGTGTAAACAGCAGGCACACACACACATACCATTCACACAATGGAGATGTGCATACAACTGTGAGCATGAGCATATACACACGTTCACCCAAGTGGAGCTTCACTCACATGCACATTCGTGGCCCGGTTCTGAGCAGGCCATGTCCCAGTAGTGGGGGACTCCTGTTCTACAGTAACCAGGACGTCCTGCAAAGATTACATTCCAGAAGTATTCACTGGCACTCAGGGTGATGCAAGTGTATAAAACTTCTAGATTTGCATTATCAATAAGATTTATTCTCAAATAAATATCTTATCTTGATATTAAAATTTAGTCAAAATTTAGACCAGCTTATTGAAAATGTTTATTTTTTTTTTTAGAATAAACCATTTATTCAGTGGTAAAGGATTGTTGCAGGGAAGGGATGGTTGCCTATAGCTTCATGCCCACATAAATATGTGTTTTTCATGTTCCACATCACCTCTCATGAATTAAACCAAGAACACAATAAAATAATAGCATTCTTTGGTTTCTTCTGTGAATTCCCTTTCCCTTATCCTAGCATGTATAAAGAGGGCAAAAAGTATTTGGAGCATGACTTTCAAACAGTTCAATTATCTGGTGAGCTTTCTGCATAGAGTGGGTAAAAAGAGAAGCAACATTATAAAATATAGCTGATATTGTATTAACAAAGTGCTTTCTGAAAAATTCTCCCAAGTCAATCTAATGCATTTCTAAAGGATGAAAGCGTCATACATCAAGATCTTTTAAAAGAAAAAAGAAGAAACGGTTTAATTATTAAAGTGGTGCTATCAAGCTGCCTGTCTCTAGAGAATTCTTTAATTTTGTGCTTTTTCTATACTGATAAGGAGATGCGATGTAAAATATTAAATGCACTCCCTCCAAATGCTTCCTGAAAGATCCTTGCAACTCTTTTCCTTTTCTTACTGTTCAGAAGGCATGTGCATGTAACAAATAATTAAGAAAGGAAAAACAAACAGCTTCCTTTGATATTCATTTCCACTGAAACAGTGCCAAATTTGCTGTTCAAGGGGGCTCATCTGAGTGTCCATATAGGAAACAGAATGTCTGCTCGTTAAACTGCAAGAAGTCAAAAACAATTATCAAAACTGTGCTCAGTACTCTTGCCAAGGAAAGCTGCTTTTTGGAATAGTTAAAACTGCACTGAAATAATTCCAAAAAAGGATTATAGAATAATCATGTAAACTGTCTTAAACCCAAGCAACTCGACTATGAAATAAAGCATAATCATGAAAAACAACTATGAAATACTGAACTCCAGGTACTGTGGACTTTATATTTTATATAAAGTGGACATTATTAGAAGTGAGTAAAAGCCAAGGCCATTGTGTCCTTCGTCTGACCCCATTATCTTCATCTAGCATATGATTCTAGTTTGGAAAGTATATGGACAAAGACCACAGGGACTAGTACTCCAGGCTGTTGCTAGGATTCAAAATGAATTCAAAAGTGTGAACATACACATACACAGACACAACGAACCTAAAATTATTTGACTTTATGAATAAATAAAACATAGATTCCTTACTGACATCAGCTTTTAAATATTTTTAAAAATAAACATAGTTTAAATATAAAATGATAAATAGGAGCAGAAAGGTATGTAGGATGTGTTTGCTGCCTTGAATTATTTGTAAAAATAATAAAGGTGAGATATAGAGATAGATAGATGTACTCTAAGCATGGGGTTTTGCCAGAAAGCTGGTCTACTTAAAATAGAAACTTTTTTCCTATGAATTTAAACTTTCATTTTTTTCCAGCCAGCTTGTCCCCTTTAATTATAAATCAATAACTTTCCATTTTCCTGATGCGATGTAACGTATGTCAAACTGCAACTTTATCACTTTTCATGGTTAGCCATCATCCTTGTGGGCTAGGAATGCACAGTAGGTGATCTCAAACAGTGGGCTAATGGTTCAGAGCTACGAACAGATTTAGAGTTCTACTTAGAAACATCTTCTTAAGCCACTCTGTACACTTTCTCCAACCAGTCAGATACTTTAGTTGTATAACAATTCCACAATTTAGGAGGGTCCATTCTTGCTAAGTTTCAATGCCCTCCCAAAAGGTGTTACTGAAGGGAGATATCAAAACATTGCCTCTGAGCAGAAACTCCATGCAATGGAGCAATAATTAAAATGATGGAAAATGTGTTTCTAATTTTAGAACATTTTTTCTTTTTTTCTTCTAATTAATTCTAATTTTCTTGTTTTATTTGCTGGCTAATGCCAACATAAAAATTGATTAATGCTATCTCTTTTTTCCTCACCAAAGGCCTGGATGAAGGGCCAGGTCTTCATGTCTTTTATAAACAATAGCAGAGTGAGGACTGTCTGAATCTTCACTACTTAGGGCAGGTGCTGCTTATAGAGAAGGCATGCTTCTGGGTCTCACACATAGAGTGTGCTAACCAGAGATGGGGTCTAGCTGGGTCTCACGGCGATCCGGTTGTTACCTGATGCCTCCGTTCCGCAAGAGGAAGCTAAAACTAAGGCTGGACCTATCCTGATTCTCATTTGTCCTTTATCACCTGATCTGCTGTTTACAGCAAGCCACAGCACAGGGCTGGGAAGTGGCACACGTGCATTTTTCGAATGTGCACACGTGCTCCCGAACTGGTTGTTATGCCAGTTACATCCCATTGCTGGTGCTAACCCTGCAGAACTGAATCATCTCAGCAGATGATTTGGGAAGCATGCAGTACCTCAAGTAAACGTGTCTTATGTCATGTAGGGCTTTATAGTTAATAAGCAGCACCCTGAAGAGCACCCAGAAGCAAATTGACAACTTAGTGCAGCTTGCAAAGATCAAGGTATGTCCATTACTGATGCCATCACATTCTGGATCAGATGAAGCTTCTGCATTGTTCTCAATGGCAGCTGCACGTGAGTGCATTACACTAGTGAAGCATTGATACGAGTAGATATGAGAGGCTGTCTGAAGGCCCCACCATTTAGAAAAGGACACAGCTGGTACACTAGATGTAGTTGTGCAGAGGCTTTCTGATATCAGTTGACATCTGCTATTGGAGAAGGAGCTGCAAATCCAAGAAGTTTCTCAGATTATATACCAATTTTGAAGAGGTAAGTGCAACTTTATTTAAGGTCAAAGATGGAATATCCCCAGATCTTTGCAACCAGAACACCTCTAGCCATTCAGTCCTGGTGGAAGAAAATCAGAGACATGTACTGAGAAAGTACGCTTGGCTGTCCTGGGATCAAAAGATACAATTGGGTTTCATTAGCATACTGATAATACTGAACCTCAAATTTGCAGATGACTTCATGCAATAACTTTATGTTGATATTAAAAAGGTGGAAGAGAGACTAGAACCCTGTGGCACTACACACTGTAAGAACCTAAGGAGATATCTCTCTTCCCCAACCAATACCAACTGAAACTGGATCAGGGAAAGTAAAAGAACCACCATAAAACTGTGCTTTAAATTGCTAATCCACAAAATCAGCTGAGGATGCCATAGTTGATCTATAACTCTGGGGGGGATGAGTCTGCCTACGAGAGGAGGTGGACCGGTTGCTTAATTGGTGTGGAGACAATAACTTGGTCCTCAACACCAATAAGACCAAGGAGCTTATAGTGGACTATAGAAGGAATAGATC
>JAOYMU010000302.1:25238976-25251406 GCA_025802295.1 Psammodynastes pulverulentus | reverse complement strand
TGGTCTGTACCCCGCCCCGAGTCCCTATGGGGAGAGGGAGCGGGTTATAAGTATGAATAAATGAAATGAAATGAAATACTGAGGATCAGGAACCAGCAGAAGTAAAAATCAAATGCCAGACCAACTTCTTTCTCTACAGCAATTGGAAGGAAGCGTTATCTTGCTTTTTAAATCAAAAGAGTAAAAATATTAGCCAGCTTTGGATGCAATATATGCAACATATGTTACCATAGTCTTGAATCTGTAATTTGTAGCATACTGTTAACATTTTAAAGGTCAGCGGCTGAGCGAGTTAAAAGGACTGATTTATAGAAGATAACAGAGCCTTCCTTATCAAGGACACAAGCCCAATTCAATTTTTTAGTATCTGAGGATGAAGTACAAAATAAAGGTCTCAGAGCAATATTCATACCATAGCTAGACACACTATAGCGTTCTTTAGGCATCTGTTAGCATCCAGTGCAAAATGTTAGGCATCTTTTAATTGACTGGAAAAAATGCCTGGCATGAACTGTAAAAGAAAAAGCAATAATGAGAGTTCATTCTTCTTCTTTTATTAAAGAAAAATTGTGAAGGAAGGATCTTTTTTCATTCAAAAGTATCAAACTAAAGGAACTTTTCTTTGTTTTAAAAATCAAATAGCTCTTGTATATGCTTATTTTTGTGAAATGCCACATATTCTGAATGAATCTGGTCTGTATCACAAAAATTGTCATATGAAACATAACATTTAGCAGTTTATTGTCTGTCTGTCATGACATGGGCAAATATTCAAGGGAAAAAAATATGGCTCCACAAACAATAAGTTACTATCTGGACTATTTGCTTCTGACATGCTGTCCGAAGAAAGATTGAAGATGGAAGGTCACATCCCATCTCAGGAAGAAAAATGCCACATTAACTGCTTCCTAGTGAAAACCATAATGCCAACTAGAAAATTGAATGATCCAATATGCATCCATAATCAACTGACTGGTTGTGATAAAGCATCTCATTTAAAATTATAGGTTTCCACAGGACACACCTAACCAAACTTATAAGACAATACTGCAGAAAATGGAGTTCAATATGTTTGGGTGTCTGTCTTTCTAGCAATCTATTTCTCTGCAGTATTGTGAACACAGTCATATACGGTAATGTTCACTTGATTTTATAAATAATTTTCCTTGAATCACATTATATTACATTAAACTTTTTAAAGGCAGGCTTTAAGAACTTTGCTTAATATAGTAAGTAATTAATAAAAATGCACATTAAAAACAGATTTATCTTTAATTACATCTTTCCTTCTTGATTTTTTTGATCTCACCCTGAAGACACTCCTTGGGGAGCAATTGGTATGGGTTTTTATCAATTGAATACACATCAACTGGGGAATACTAAAAAAAATGTGTTAACATAAGGTTCAGGAAGAAAAAATGGCACTTCAAAACATTTCAGAGTTGTAAAAGGAGCCTGAAGACCACAATTTCTGGAGAAGCTTGTATATATACATATATCAGTGTCAGAATATAAATCTGGTCATCATACAAAGATGGCCATCTCTAACAAATATTATACTATTGTATTTCTCATTATTTGGATAGTTTGAGAATAGGTTGTTTTTTTTCTTTTTCACTGATATTGTTAGTGAAACAAGGTAGTGCTTACATTGTAGATTTAAGAATAACATGAGTTTGGAAGGCAGGTGTGTCATGGTGATATTCTTTCTGCAATATCTCAACCACTAAATATAAATGAGTTCAAAACTCCCAGGTATGCAGCATCCAGATTTCTTGAAACACTAAATGGGCTTGGACAGTTGCAGTAAATACAAAAAGCTAAAATTGCAGATGAACGGATTGAAAAGGTCTGACATTTATTCCCATGTGACCTTTACTAAGGACAGTACAGAGCTGTTTTCATCTTAATCAAATGCAAGATCTATGTGCTAGTGATTGGGATAAAGGTCATCTTAGTCGCCAGTGTTGGATGTTTTGATGCTGCCTACCAAAATAAAATATATTGTATATTACTACCAACAAGGTATGCTAAAGAACTGAAATAGCCCACACTTCAAACTGAAGAGAAATTATCTGTAAGTTCTGACAAAAGGGCAACTCAGAATGTATTTCAGAATTAGAATTTCAATGCACAGTTATATAGTGGATACTTTTACTTGTTCGGTTTTCTGTTTAAAGACAAAATATGTAACAGATGTTTGGAATACAGGTAGTCTTTGACTTAAAACCACAACTGAGCCCAAAATTTATGTTGTGAAATGAGTTTTGTCCCATTTTATGACATTCATTACAGTTAATAAGTTATTAACCCAGTTGTTTAGTGAATCTGGCCTTTCTCATTAACTTTGCTTGTCAGAAGGTTGCAAAAGGTGATCACATGACCCTAGGACATTGCAATGATCTTAAATATGAACCAGTTGCCAAGCGTCTGGATTTTGATCATGGGGATGCTGCAAAGGTGGTAGCTGAAAAACAGTAATAACTCACATTTTTCAGTGCTGTTGTAACTTTGAATGGTCATTAAATGAAGTGTTGTAAGTCGAGGAGTTCTTGTATCTGCATCCATGAGTATTATGCATGAATCAAGCACCACTAATTCTAGGAAGCATTTACAACCTTTGTTGCCAGGCTCCCTGGGTGTTCAAATGAATGCAATAGTCTTTTCTAAAAAAAAAAAGATATTCAGATAATCTCCAATACAAGCACAGAAGGAACTGAGATTTGCCATTCCACCCCCATAAATATTGTTATGTGACATTGCTTCAGGCTATAGCCACCTCTGTTGTATCATCCTGCTACATGTGAAGAATCACAGCAAAAGCATTTAATTAGCAATCAGCTGGAAATGACCAGTGAGGCTAAAAATAAGTCAGTGTCTAAGCAGATCCTATTTTCATAAAATTATAAATGTAGTATGCATAGAATTTAGGTTTGCACTTAATAATGAAGCAATCTAATTTAATAATAACAAATTAATGAACATATCAGAATGAACTTGATGTCTGATATTCATTTGTCAGAACATTGCAATGCATTTTTATAATTTAAAATATGTTTTTAACTAAGCATTAGGAAAAAGGGATATAACATTAAACATTGTGAAGGTGAAAGTTCATCCTCCAAGCTTGTGGGTTGGTTTCCAGACATTTTTTTACCAGGCTAGGTAACATCTTCAGCAGAGTTTAGGGGATGTCAGTGTTCTTCTGTTTACAAGGGTGTGGGTGTGTCAAGTGAGGGTCTTGTAATGAGTCTTGTGATGGGTCAAGTGTCATTAGTGAAAGACTTATGATGGGGAAGTTATATCAGGTGAGGATAATTGGGAGGTGAAATACTGGTTGCGGGGTTTATGTGGAGTTATTGAGAGTCAGTGCTGGTCAGCTGTGCTGTTGATTTAGTCAGCTGTGCTGTTGATTTCTGAAGGGTTCGTAGGCTGGTTGTGGGTCAATGTCTGTTGATGGAATTGTTTGTGGCCTAAGTTAAGTGCCAGGCTTTGATGGACTCACAACTGTAGTAGTGGTAGCTTGGCCAATGATTTTTGTGTTGCTCCAATAGAACAGATGCTGTTTTGATGTTCATTGGATAGAGATTAAGAATTTGGGATTGTGGTGTTTGATTGCCAACTGGTGTTCATGGATCCTGGTTTTCAATTGATGTGATGTTTGTCCCACGTAGGATTGGTTGCAATGGTTACAATTGATTTTGTAGATTGCATTGTTTCTTTCATCCTTCTGCATCTTGTCTTTGGTTCTGCATAATTCCTGGTGTAGTGTAGCTGTGAATTTGTGGGCTATTGCACAAAAATTTATCTGAATTTCAAGGAGACTGAAATGATTATATGGAATATATCCTGGGAAAAATAAAAATATTATAGAATATAAAAATGTGCATTTTAATTTCAGTTTTTATTTTTTAAATGTTTTGGGATATATGGGAACATGAACATAAAACCCAAATGCAATGAAATTTCTTTTTTTCCCCTTGTTTGAAGTAGCCATTTGCCACGTGATCCTGGAAAAAAAGGCACAATTGCTTTAAGTAGTTGAGAGAGGGTTACATTCTTTCCTTCTATATGTGAAACACATTTTGGGAATGAATTCTTAGAGTTGAAATCTACAACGTGAATGCAAAAATAATTCCTATTAGTGAAATTTTCATAAAAATGATTATAGAATTTAGGTTTAGTTGAACTATCACTTATTAAGCCCTAATGTTAAATATAAAACCAGGCTATTTAGTTATTTTTTTTTTAGCTAGACTGAAGTTCAGATAATTGTAACCAGCTGTTGTTTCTCAGCCATCATGGAAAGCATGTATAGCATCTGCATGTGGCAAATAAAATGAGGAGAAAGAACATGAAGAAAAACGTTGAAGTTCTGTATGAAAAAGCCTCAGGAATTTATAATGTGCTTCTTTTGGAAAATATCTGATTTTTGTCTAGGCACGCCAATTTGAAAGATGAGAGTAATAAAATTTTATTCATGTTCAGATTTTAATTTCCATAGTGCAATTTCTGCAGACTTCATAACTCATTGTAGACTGTTTTTCCTCTCACTGTGGTGGTCACAGTTAAATATATATTTAAGTGAAACCACCTTGAATCAATTACAAAACACAAGCAAAAGAAACAAAGCATACCCAGCTTTTAATTAATCTTCGAAGAGAAAAATGTATGCCTTGTGCAAACCATTTCCATAGATTCATTTGTTGTTCCTTATTTCCCTTAGAGGTTGTGTATTAGAAGTTTGTATTTGCTTTGGCCAAGCTAATTTGCTGACTTTGCTCACAGGGATGGTTAAACAAAACAGCTGTCCCAAAAATACTAATAATGAATTCAGCTGATAATTGTACATGGATCCAACAATTTTTTTTCACAGGGATTGTGGGGAAAAAATGGAAGTCCAGAAGGGCTGTGAATGGGATCTTTACTTTATTTCTATTTGCCATATCACAGCCATCCTGACATATTAATCAACAATAAATTTGCCAGAGAAGGAGAAGGCGAAAACATTTTAGGAGTCTAAGAATTTTTTTTTTAAATGATGTAGAAATTAAAAATAAATTCAAAGATAAATGGATTGATTAGCATTTTGGCTAATATGTGGAAAAAGAGGGTTTTTTTTAAAAAAAAAATCATTTTTAACCTGTTACAGCAGCAACCATAAGCAATTTCTATATTTGCTCTGGCATAAAAAGTGTGTGTAGCGTATCTCAAAAGATTAATCAGGTGTGTGCATCTATCTCCTGTTTCTGTCTGTGTTTATGGATGGATGGAGGTATTTCAGGGTTTAATCAGGTTAGGTACATGCTTGTTTCCTCTGTATGCAATTGCATATGTATATGTTGCCTCAGTGTGTGTAAGAGAGATAAAGTTCTAATCATGAGATGTGCATATTTATTGCTACTCTGTATGTGTGTATTTTATTTATTTACTTTATTTATATTCCACTTTTATTATTTTTATAAACAGCTCAAGGCAACAAACATATCTAATATTCCTACCATCTGTTTTTCCCACTACAACAACCCTATGAGATGAGTTGGGCTGAAGGAAAATGACTGGTCAAAGTCATCCATCCAACTTTCATGACTAACGTAGGACTAGAACTCATAGTCTTCCAGTTTCTAGATTAGTGCCTTAACCACTAGACCAGACTGGATTTCTAGCAGTGTGGTGTAGTGTGGTTTCGTGTGTGGTATGAGAGAGACAGAGGGGGGGAGAGAGAGAGGTTCTAATTTGCATAGGAGTATATTTGTTGCTTCTACTTGCATGTGCTTATTTGAGAGAAGGTCTAACTCTCAATAAGCTTGTGATCAGCTCTGTGAGGCACTTAGTCAAGCTCTGAAATCGAGACGCAAAGATGGATGCTGACAGGATTTCCCCTAAGCCACCTTTCCTGTGCTTTGATGGAGAAGTGTTCTTAACTTGGCAAAGAGCTCCATAAAAATCAAGCATATGAGTCATTTGACTTAAACATTTAGTATACTAAAACATGAAGAACAAATATGATTGACCATGGACTCAAGCTTGTATCTGAGACTATTTCGTGATGATAAGAGCATACTTTTTCATAGTTGCTGAACTAGCAGAAAAGTTCCCATTGGCTCTTTTTAATGTTAGTTGTTCTTTTAGGAATTTACTAGGCTAAAAGACTATCCTACTGTTGTGATGGGTATTCTAGGTATTTTGTGATCAAAACTTTCCACATACTGGTTATGGACTGCAAGAATAAAATATTTCATTTGACACTCATAAAGTCGTGGAGCTGTGGTAAATATGCAAGGTATCACAAAGATGAGGTAACATTTGAATGGCATGGGAATCTCTCAAGTCACTTATACATTAGAATAAATCCTGCCTTTTGGATGTCAGATCCATATCCATTCTGACTAATACTTATGAACGCAGGGAATATCAAGGTATAAGCATGAAATTATCAGGAAATCACAAAAAATATCAGAACATTATCAAGCCTGCCTATTTATATAATCAAGGTGAAAATCCTTAGTAAAATTGGATTAGAATCTATTTGTCATTACATTGATACTTCCATATCCACTCCCCCCACCACCGCCACCCAAAATAACTCCACCTCAATTATCTTTCAGATTTCTGGAAGCAATGTTAAGTGATTAGATGTATCGAAAGTGGATTTTTTCCAGGTTGTATGGATTTTATAACCTGAAAATTTCAAATACTGCATTCTTCAAAAAATATGTTCATACTAACTGTCAAGTATGGAGATGGCCATGTTATGCTTTGGAGATGCTTTGCTGGCTAAGGATAACCTGCCACTGTTGAAAGAAATATGATTTCTGTTTTATATATTAAAGTATTCTGCAGAATATCAGACCATTTGTTAGCTGAAGCTGCAGCACAAATAGGTCATGCAGAAAAATCACCATCCAAAACATAAGCAAGTCTATAAGAGAATGAATGAAGAGGAATAAATTCAGTGTTTTGTAGTGGCCAACTCAAACCCTTGACTGTATGACTATTCTGTATTTCCTACAGAAATAATGTGCAAGCTCTGAAACAAATCATTTCTGTTAGAAATTTTTTAACTGAATTCAGTTGAAGCAGTTCACTGAATTTCTGCATAGTGACATGAGACATTGATCACCAACTGCAGAGTATATTTGTTTGCAGATACTGTAGCTAAAGATGGTAAAATTCAGTAACTCCTAAATCCAAAGAGGAGACTATTTTTGCACAATGGCACATTGTATATTAGAATACTTTGGTCATGAAATAAAAGAAATTAGCTCCCAAATCCCCTTAGATCTACATGAAGTTCTATTACTATTCAGGGGCAAAGAATGGAAAAGGGGAAAACACACCTTCACAGAACTGTAAATTTATATGTATGCCTGCTGGAATGAAAATTAACCTAATTAACCTAATTTAAAAGTAATAATATATCCAAAAGATATATTTAAAAGATATTTAAAAGGAAAGGGAATTTTAATACGTGGCAGAAAAAGAAAGTATATACATTGGGGGAGATAGATTCTTTCAATTAGTGTTTAAAATGTGCACTGCTACTGGTAGTTAATGTTCATCCTTTGTAGCAAAACAACTCCCTTGTTTACAAAAATTTAGCTCCATTGATTTTGATGCCATTTATTTAATATAAATCTCATTAAGATGATACAATGGTTCAATAGTAAACGTCTGCATTGTTTTGACCTTCAATACACTTTTATTAGTTTTTTCCCTATCATAGATGTGATGAACCAAAGTCTGCTTGATTTCAACAGAGCCAGACACTTGCGAAGCAAAGTGATATTTAAAAAAAAAAAAAAAGCTAGGGATTTTTTTTCCATTCATTTTTTTAAGGCAGTCAGATTACTTCTTTCATTCCAGCAATTACAAAAACATTTTTCACCCTGCCTGACTTCATAGATGTAATTCTTCTGCAAGCTATTTTAATTTGTTTACATTTGGCTAAGAAAGAAGCTTTTTTTTCAAGTGCCTGGATTTTTGTTTGTTTGTTTGTTTACTTGAGTTTTTCTTTTGTTGTTGTTGTTTCCTTGATCTGACAAGCATTGGAGGTTTAAGAAAGTCTGGAGCCAGTCAGCCTTCAACACATGGAAAGATAATGGAGTCTATTTGGAAGCAACCCACAGGAAAATAAAAAGGTGCCGATGAGCTAACTGCCAATAGTTCCAGCCTTGCCAGGTTGGACGATGTTGCTAATAGACAATCCCCTTATGTTGTCCTCCTAACAATGAAATAGATAGGATAAGATGAAATGCAGCTTTGAGAGGGATTGACTTTTTGAACAGGGAGCATATGTGTATCACTGTTATAGCAAATGGAGTAACCTTTATCTATTTATTTAAAACCTGGACATAGTTGTCCATCATATATCAAAGTCCTTGTCTTTCATGTTGGTGCATTGGTTCAAATTTGCTATGGACAAATGGGACTAATAGCAGTTTAGAGGATTTAGGCTACAAGGGGAAACACGTATATTGGCAGTGTCCATATCCTTGTGAGTATGAGGCTGGCATCCCAGATTCAAAGTCTGTCATATCCTGCATAAATAATCTTTTATTTTTATTTTTTTACATCTGCATGCCGCTTCAGAAGTGAGTACTTTTTTTAATCTTCAAACAACTAATGCTGAGATATAACACTTTTAATATAGAATACAGTAATCCACTAATGGAATATGTCATGGGGAAATAAGCCATCGCAATGATAGAGTAGTGGGAAAAGATATCAGAAAATTGTTCACTGTTGTCCATCTGAGATACCTTCAGTGATATCAGGGGGTTTTCTTAACCCTTCCTCAAGATTATGAGAACTGAGGAGTGAGATTTGAGAGGGGGTAAGGTAATAACAGGAAGGACTCCCTGAACCAAAAAGTGGTCATTAAGCAAAAGCTTTGCTGCTTGCTATCAGAATAGTGGTTTGCTATTCATATGAGGATTTGTGAAAGCTTTCAGAAATAGTTTTCTGAAATCACTCTTCAATCCAATGCCAGAAAGGGAAAAAGGGACAGAATATATAACAGAAATAAGAAAAGAACTAACTCTGTATCAAGTGCAAGAAGGAAAGAATGCATTGTACAGAACCAGTACAGTGTTGATTATTGGCCTTATTTCTTTTAAACATGGATGTTTTAGATAAAACTGTTTATATGGCTTTTTTTGTAATGTCCTTCATTGAACTCTCCAAATTTATAGCTTTTTCTTGTAGAAACAATATTTTAAATCCTATCATACCTTTCTGTTGAAAAGTATGGTGTGCAAATAAGACCTAGGAAACCAGGGTACCTTGAAACATGAAATTATGTCCATTCATTTATGCACAGTCCCCTTCACAGTTACTCTGAACAGGCTGCTAATAGAAGATGTTCACAATTTAGGACCAGACTACTTTATAGGCTTTTTTTTAATGTGAAAATTGTTTTATTCTTGTATTTTTATTATCCTATTTTTGTTTTATCTTGAAAATTGATAAACCATTATGGGTTAATTTTAATATGAATGCCCAAGCTAACAATTGAATGATGTACATGTATCAATCAATTCCAAGTCAAGACAATAAAGCATATTTTCCATTGTGAAGGGTAAGATTACAAGATGTTGATTAAAGATATAAACCATAGTTCTTCCTACAGTGATTTTCTTCCTGCAGAAGAATTCAAGTCAGGTTCATAGTCTGCTCACTTTCTCAGTACAGTTTTATGATGTAGTGACTTGTTATACGACAAAAGCACGTATGTCATATTACTGATTAATAGCCTGTTTCATCTGGCATGGAAAAGAATCTATAGTAGCTATCTCTGAATTATCACAGTGTTTCGGCAATCAACTCAAAGAATAAATTCAAGTAAGCCAAACTGAAGAGAAAAGAGAAAAATGTGTGTAATTATTTTACTATATATTTTCTATAGCAATAGCAATAGACTTATATACTGCTTCATAGTGTTTTACAGCCCTCTCTTCGTGGTTTACAGAGTCAGCATATTGCCTCCTACAGTCCAGGGTGCTGAGGATGGATGGCTGAGTTAATTTTGAACCAGTCAGAATCAAACTCCTCACAGTGAGCTGAATTAGCCTGCATTACTGCATGCTAACCACTGCATCACCACGGCTCCTATAGAAGTTACAAACAGTTTTATTACTAAAAGGAGATATTCCCATCAAGAAATGTTCAAAGCAAACCATGAAACTTTCTGTAGCAGCCACAGCAAACCTTCCCACTTCTTATTCCTTTTATCTGCCACTCAACCTTTCTTCACCACTTTGCTTCTCAATTGTTCTGGTTGTATATGGAATCAAGCAGTCTTCAATTCATCATATCCAGGAAAGAAAAGAAACTAATAAAAAGGGCAAAGTGGAATATCTCTTTTTAGTGATATGGCGCTATCTCCTTTTAGCGCTCAACGTTTGAGCAGCAAACCTACCCATTTCTTCTTATCTACTGTTCAGTGTCCTCACAATATAATTTCTTTTTAAAAAAATAAACTTTATTGTTCTTTTCACCTTTAAAACACTTTGACTATATCATTAACAATATTGTGACATTCTCATTTTACAGATCCATTTTGTGTGTTAGATATTTTTATGTACATTTATATACATTCATATACATTTATCTACTGTTTTATTTATCACTACTATCTTTGTTTCTTTTATTCAGCCATTTATACCAATTATCCCAAATTTCATAGTACTCAGACTCTTCTTTATCCTTTAGTTTTAATGTCAATTTATCCATTTCAGCACAATTTAGTATTTTTTGTATCACTAATTCATCTGAGGGAGTATTGCTTTGTTTCCAAGTTTGTGCATATACTATCCTTGCTGCCCTCAATAAATGTAATAGCATATATTTAATTTTTCTCCTATGTTTCCCTTTAATTATTCCCAACAGAAATAACTCCGGTTTAAATTCTATTCGGTCTTCTGCTATCTATTGTGTCCAGTTTCATATTTTGGTTCAATATTTCTGGGCTTCCACGCAGGTCCACCATGTATGATAGAAGGTACCTTGGATCTTTTTACAGTTCCAACAGATCGGATTCATGTTGGGATACATTTTAGCCAATCTTATTGGTGGCAAATGCCAATGATGGAACATCTTATGTACATTTTCTTTATAAGTCGCTGATCTTGTTAAAGTATAGTTTTTGTTCCAGATTGTTTTGGAGTCTGCTAGTTCTATATTATGTCCCATATGTTTAGCCCATGCTAACATACATCCTTTTACTATTTCCTCTTCCGGGGTAATCTCTAACAAATATTTATACATTTTCACTATGAACTTTTCTTCGGGGCCTATTAAGATTTTACCTAATTATTGTAGTTCAGTATGACTTCCAAATTCCTCTATATCTTTTTTATATCTGCTTTGTAATTGGTCCTCACAATATAATTTCAATTATCATGCTAATAATGGCCAGTGGCATCAGAAATTGCACTGGGATGAAGAAAACAAACAACAATCTCATGTCCCTACAGAATAAGGTGAAGTTCATAGAAAAGTCTACTTGCACATTTCCTTTGAAAAAAAAAACCATAGCAACACTTTAATGGATTCTACTGTCTGGGGGAGCAGAACAAATGCTTCTCAAACACAACCAACTGCCAAACAAATCATCTTGACATTTGAGGCAGAAAATCCTTGGACATTATCTCCCTTTTCAAATAAGTAACAATTTGCTGGGGGTTTTTTTTCATTACTACCAAAATTAGCTGCCAAAAGCAGCCACTTTAAGCTTCCTGAGACTAAGGCCAAAAAAATCCCAAAATAGAAAGTGAAAAGCAACAGCAGACTTTGGACTTTTTGAGTTCATTTCCCCAGATCCATTTTGATAGATGTACTGCAGCTTGATTCAAAATGGATCAATTTCAAGCCTCTGCATAAAGGGAGTTTTCTTTCATCCCTTGCATTTTATTAAATTTGCTGAGATGGAAAAGAATGGCAAAAGGGCTTTTAGAATAAGCTAGGGTAAGCTAAGGAAGGGATAAAAATTGTTTGATGCATATTTTAATATGAATATATTTAATTTTGTGCTTCAAACCAATATATGAAAAATCATTTTTTAGGATCTGCATTTGTCTCAGTGTTATTATGTACTTAACCAGTGGGGAAAAGAGGAAAGAAAATGCATATATTAATTATATCTTTGGGGTTTGATCCAGCTAGAAAACCAAGGAGTTTATGAAATACGGTGCAAAACCTGCCCAGCCACATACATTGGACAAATCAATAGGAGAGTAAGTGCACATGTCGCAGAACACAAGAACTCAATCAGAAAAGAAGAAAAAACTTACTCCCTTTACCAACATCTTAAAACAACAGGACATGAAATTGATTTTGAAGGAACCAAATTGATCTCCAAAACTGAACACTACAACAAAAGAATAATTAGGGAAGCCATCAAAATAGAGAAACACCCTCACAACATGAA